>RJWM01032148.1:0-21796 GCA_004363535.1 Dasyprocta punctata | reverse complement strand
GCAGGGACAAAATGGGGCGGGGAGTGTGTCAGCCTTTGCAACTATTTGAACTTCAGAGGAAAAAAAATTTAAACAATCCTGGGGATGGAACCCAGGCCCCTTGCACGGAGCTGCAGCCCGTCCCCTTTTTACTTTAGGAGTCAGGGTCTATCCAGTTGCTAAACTGTCCAGGCTGTGCTTGAACTTGCAGTCCTCCTGCTTCAGCCTCCCAGAGTGCTGGAAACACCACACGGCCAGGTCTCTTCTCCCGAGCCCTTCTCCCATTTCCCAGGAACAGACCCAGGAAAGGCCTCCGTGCAGACCCGTGCCCAGACCTCAGTGGGGCGCTTGGCCCCATGGGACCAACTCAGCGGGCCACAAGCCGTCCTGCCATCTCACACACGCCGTGGGTGGCAAACCCCACCCGAGCGGGCAGCCGTCCCCAGCAGGAAGACAGCAAACATGGCGCGGACGACCTGTGCTCAGTTCTGTAAAAGATTTATTGCTTTCATGATGGGCTCGCTGTGAGGTGAAACTCATTTCTCTCCTGGTAGAAAAGGTCCGGGGGCTCGTCCAGGGGCCGGGAGCCGGTCCAAGGGTCCCTCTTCCTTCGGAGGCCAGGCCCCAGGCCCTGCCCCCTCGGCCCTGAGAGCCGGTGTCCGGGGAGAACAATCGGACTCAAGCCCAGGGCCACACGCCCCTCTGGATGCCAGCACAGGGCGGGGACAGGTCAGCCACTGGGGGCACCGGGTCCCCTCGGGTCCTGAGCCCCATACCCCTGGTCCCGGTGTGGAGGCCGGGCCTGGCCCTGGGCGGTCCTGTCCCAGGCAGGCGGGTGATGAGTGGGCTGCATGTGTCCTGTGGGACAGGAGGGGACCAGAGTGGCGACGAGAGCTGGCAAGAGCCGGTGACACGCGCCAGGCCGGCTGGGGTGCCCAGGGTGCGGGGCTGGTGCCCAGGCCGCTGCAGTCATTGGCAGAGAAGCTTCCGGAACAGAGCAGTCGCCGAGCCTCCTCCTGTGGGTCCCCGGGTGCGGCTCCGTCCCTGAGTGGCCCCGGCGGGGCAGGTGCGGGGCTCAGGCCAAGGGCTCCTGCAGCAGAGGCACGCAGGGGCTGGGTGGCCGCTCCGACCAGGTGGCCTGGCCAGGCTGGCTCAGGATGTCCGTGGGACCCTGTAGCAGGAAGGAGCTGGGTCACCGCCGTCTCGGGCCACCTGGCCCAGCCCACGCCCCTGATACAGGAAGTCCCCTCCAGCCCCCTAAGGGAGCAGAGACTGGCGGGGTCCTGACAGCCTCCTTGGTCGCCAGACATCACCTGAGCCTGTCCCCACCCCTTCTAGACATGGGGAAACTGAGGCCCAGAGAGACTCGACTGACCCAGTGAGCAGGGCCCAGCCAGGAGCCCAGAGCCCACCGGGGGAGGGGCCCGCTGTCTACATCAGGAAAGGACCTCGGTGTCTACGGAGAGGCGACACATTCATTCCTTTTGTTTTGGTTTGGTTTTTTTGAGACAGGGTCTCCCTATGCAGTTCAGGCTATCCTTGAACTCACTATGGAGCCCAGACAGGTCTCGAATTCACAGTGATCCTCCTGCCTCAGCCTCCAGAGGGCTGGGATTACAGGCATGGGCCGCCACACCTGGCAGTGATGCGTCTTTGAACCACAGTCACAGAGTGGTGTGGAGCGGGAACCAAAGTCCCCAGAGAAATGGAAGGCGGCGCTGTGGACCTGTGTGCAGGCCAGCGGCCGGCTGTGGCCCCTCTGGTTGCAGGGTGGGTGGCTGATTTGAAGGAAGCCACCGGATTCCTGGCCGAGGTGGCCCCGGGGAGGGGAGGGGACACAGAGAAGGGTGGGCAGGCGTGCAGCTCACCTAGTTTTACACTTTGAGAGTTTCTCAGTCTAAACAACGAGGAAAGAAGATTGCAGACCACGGGGTGGCTCCTGGTCCCCACCCCGTGCTGTCCCTGGAGCCCCCAAACCCGGGGAGGCGGCAGGAAACCGCAGGGGACAGACAGGGGCTTCCTGCACTGTCAGCGCCCGCCCCACAGCCAGCACGGGGCTGTCAGGGGCCCTCGTGAGAAAGTGTCACGCAGAAGGAAAAAGGGAAACGAATCCCCCACACATGTGACAAAGCCCACAGGAGCCAGGCCCGAGGCCAGTTCCTTCTCCGCCCCCCCACTTTTCCTTAACTGATGGGAGCGGACTTGGGGGAGAGTAAAATCAGAGACGCTCCAGGACTGTTTTCTTGGAGGGCTGCCCTGTCCGGCTGGCCAGGCTGCACAAGGACAGCCAACAGGCGCCCTGCCTGCCAGGCCCTCTGCCCTGCGGCGAGCCTCCCCGCCCAGCGGGGGCTGGCGTTTCTTATCCATAGAGAAACCCCTGCTGGACCGGCAGAGGCCCTGTTCGCCCCTTCTCCCAAGCAAAGCCGCCCCAGGCCAGCCCCGAGAGCAGGTGCAGGGTGAAGCGAGGCCTCCCTGGGGTTGGAGGTCACCTGCAGGGTCAGCTGTCACGTGCTCGGCCGCCCAAGCTGAAGCCGTCCATCGAGGACACTGTGCCCCCCCATTCCACAGGAAGGGGGCTGGGGGTGACTCTGGGCGGGATCAGATGTGTCCCCAGCCACCTCAGAACTGGACCAGTCAAGAGGGGCTCTGTTCCGATTCGGGGGTGGGGGCCGGGCACCTGGTTACGTTCATGGAGGGGCAGCCGAGGCCCCGACCTCACCGCACACCCGGGACAGCGCCCCGGCAGGCGGGAGGCCCCCCTCGCCGCCCGGGACCTGCAGCTGCTGGCGGCTGGGTCGGTCGTGTTTACCTGAGACACAGGCTTAACCGCAGGCCTCTGCTTCCATCCTGTTCTACTCAATCTGGAAACTGATCCCCTAGGCCCCGGCCTGGACCAGCAATCCAGGCTCCACTGACACCTGTGCCCTGGGGCTGGGTCAGCCCTACCTCATTTAAACCAAAGGTTCTCAAACAGGGGTCCCCAGACCTTTCCTTTGTTTTTGTTTTTGCTTCAATTTGTTTTGAGACAGAGCTTCGATATGTAATTCAGGCTGGCCTTGAACTGACCCTGTAGCCCAGGCTGGCCTCGAACCCACAGCGATCCTCCTGCCTCAGCCTCCCAAATGCTGGGATTGTGGGTGTACACCACCAAGCCCAGCTCCCTGGACCTTTTGCTCCAGAATCCCTAGGGGGTCCTGAAAAAGCAGATTGCCACCAGGAAGGCTGAGGCAGGAAGACGCAAGTTTGAGCTCCGCAAGAAGGCAGGGTTCCATCCCTAGTACCACGCTCCATCCCCGATCCCCAGCGACTCCAGGGCCCTCAGGAGTCTGGCCCAGGAGCCCGGCTCCCCGGGGCCCATCACACAAGTGAGGGCTGGGCGTGGCTTTGCCCTTCTGATCTGACCTTGCAAGCAGACAGAGCCCAAAGTCCTGAGTGGCCCAGGGATCACAGACACTGTCACTCCTCGGGAGTTGGTAACAAAGAGCCCGCAGCGGCCTCCACGAGGGGCGTTACCTGGTACCCACCTACAGCCGGGCCTCCTGCAGCACGGCGCCCTTGGGAGCAGAGGTCATCAGGGATTCTGAGTAGGCCTGCGCGGCCTCCTGACCGCCTGAGCCCTTTTTACTACCACTCCAAAATAAATAGCACTTCTCCTAGAAGACAACCAAGCCCGTTTAGAGCACTGGGCGCGGGCACTCGGGTGCCGCAGGGGTCCCCCATTTCCAGAGACAGAGAGGGGACAGCGGGGTGCGGCTCCCAGGGCCCACAGCTGCTGAGACCGGGGGGCCAGGACAGGAGACGGGACCCTCGGGCCGGGGCCCAGCCTGTGAGGGTGCTGTGGCCTGACCAGGGCTGCTGTGGGGGTGCGGAGGGGCCAGCGGGGGCCAGCGTAGTGCGGGGAAGGACACCAGGGCCCATGTACACCAGGCGTGCGCTCTACCCCGAGGCCCGGCCCGGCCAGGAGGGATGGTAACTGGGGTATTTTCATCAGCTGGACCTGGATTTTATTTTTCCCCTCGTAAAATACTTTTGAGTTTTGTTTCCTAAAAAACAATTTAGAATAAAAAATTTTTTGAAAAGTAATTAAAATATGGTGCATCTACCAGGCAAACATACAGAACAGGACACATGCCGATCACCGGGCCTCAGTGACCGGCTGGAGGGCGGTGTCTGGGGACCCGGAGGTCGGGGTCTGGCGGGAGGTGGCAACTCCCACGTGCCCACAGCCTGCTTGTGATGGGAGGCTGGGAGGGGACCAAGGTGCCACACACACAGCAGATGTGCCTTCCGCTCTGGCCTGGCCCTAGGCTGGGAGCCTGGCCTGTTATCTTGCTTTTATTTTTTTATTTTTTTTCCCCTGAGACAGGGTCTCGCCAAATCACTAAACTGCCCAGGCTGGGCTTGAACTTGTGATACTCCTGCCTCAGCCTCCCAGAGCGCTGGATTACAGGTGTGCACCGCCATGCCTAGCTTCTAGCCTCCCTTGCCCTGCCCCGCCCAATCCAATCAAGACACCCTGGGAGCTGGTGGAGGGGTCACATGCCTGTAACTAGTTCCTCGAGAGGCTGAGTTGGGAGGATGGCAAGTTCGAGGCCAGCCTGGGCGACCCAGCACGACCCTGTCTCTAAGGAGAATCCTACCAGGCTGGGGCAGAGCTGAGCGGTCCGGTGCACAGAGACCCGGTGGGCACGCCCTGTGCAGCTGGAGTCCAGCGGGGACGGCCCACGGCTCCCTGCCCAGCAGCGGAAAGGGCTCAGAACCAGCGCATCGGGGCTCAGTGCCACCGGCAGCGAGGTGAGCAGAGCTGGCGGCCGCCGGCCACACTCCCCAGGCGTAGAGGTTCGCAGCTTGCAGCAAGCACGCACGCGCACAAGCGTGCCCAGAGCGAGGCGCGGAAAGCAGCAGAGGAGGAGTCCCCAGAGCAGCGGAGAGGGACAGACCAGCCCCGGGAAGGCCTCGGCCCGTCCGCAGGGCTGCGCAGTGGCTCCCGGCGCTCCCTTCCCAAGTGGCCGCCTCTGCCTGAGCCCTGCGACCGCAGTGACTGCGGAAAGCCTGCGCGTTTCCGCACTGCACACAAATGGCCGAGAAGAAGGCGGCTGTCGTCGCCCCTCTGGTCCCCGCTTCTAAAGCCGGAAGCCCAGGGCGGGCATGCGCACTGCGCCCCCTCCCTGCGCACGCTGCCACCCCGTTCCGAGGCGTCCCCCTTGCTCCCTAAAATCCCCGCCTCCACTTCTTCCAACCCAAGCCCATGTGCCACGCAGTGATCTGGAGCCTCCTCCCTTTAAGACCTCCCGCAGCTTCTGGTCACTGTGGAAATGGGTCCCACGCCGCTTCCCTGGCCTCGTGGGGCTGCACGGCCTCTCCTCAGCCACCCCGGCCCAGCCTGAGCCTCACGGCCCCTGCCCCAGGGCCTTTGCACAGGCAGGCGGCCTCCCTCCCGAACAACCACATCTAAGCTGGATTCACAGCGGCCCTCGTGACTTGTCTGCACTGGTCCCCAAGCCCCCTGGACAGGTGCTGTCCAGTCTGGACGGCACAGGGTGAGTCTGTGTAGAGACCTGCTGTAAGGGTACAACACCCACAATGCATTTCAAAGACCTGACTGAAAGGAAAAAACTGCAAAAATAGTGAATATTTTATATCAATCACATGCTGCAATGATATGTTGGATATACTTGCGTTAGGTAAAGTTAGCCATTAAAATTAACTTCACCAGAAAAAAAATTTTTTTCATGATTTTTTTTTTTTAATAGCAGAGTTCAAACTCACGACCTAGCGCTTGCCAGGCAGGCGCTGTGCCGCCGACCTCTATCCCCGGGTTCACAGAAAAATGAAGGGCCCACGCCGGGCTCGCCACAGCACTGGCTCCGGCCCCCCAAGTTTCCTGTCGGCTTTACTTGGGGTGAAACCACGTGCTGCCTACGTCCCTGGACTTCGTGGCCGCCTGCGCGCCCCCCTGGCAGGGTCCTCCCTGTCTGCAGGTCTTACACCTGCGATGCTACCTGACGCCCTCTGGCACCGGGTGTCACCACTCAGGCCCCCTGCACACCCCGGGGATCGCCCCAGGCCTTCCGGGACAGGCAGCGGTAGAAACGCAGAAGAGACAGGTGCAAAGCTGCAGGAGGAAAGTGTAAGCCCAACCCCGCTCGCCCCGGCCGGCCGGGCCACCTACCTGGCTGCGGACCTGGTAGACGACCGGGACGAGCAGCAGTAGCGCGCAGCCCAGCGCCAGCAGCACGTACTGCAGATAGTTGAGGACGTTGGGGATCAGCACCAGCTGCGTGTAGAACGTGCGGAGCGGCTCGCCCTCCATGGCCCCGCTCTGGGGAGGCGGAATGCAAAGAGCTGGGACCAGGACACAGGTGCCACGCCCCTCCGCCCAGGTCTCCTCATCCCGGGCTTCCTATGAGGCACTCAAGGGGACTACATTTCCCAGATTCCATTGCAGTTGTACATGGCCATATGATCAAGTTCTGGCCAATGGGCGGTGGATCTGGTTCACTAACCCGCCCCACCTGACCTCCATCCGTTTTCCCAACCAATGAACCGAAACGGAGTCTGAAGACTTCCGGGGGCGGGGCTACGGAACGGCAAGCGCATAGAGCCCTGAAGGGCCGAGTGAAGCAGGGCTCCGCCTCCCGCGAATCCCCAGACAGGACTGTCAGCACAATGAACTTCACCCTCACAGCTGTCTGTCCTGGCCTTAGCAAATCCTGCTTTGAATTCAGGTAGACAGCCAGGGATAGAGCTCAGCGGCACGGGTCGTGAGTTCGATCTCCGGCACAAAAAACAAAACAAAACATGAATCTAGGTAGACCAGAAATAATATGCTAAAATAAAACAATATAAAAAATTTAAAAAACTAGACCTAGACAGGTGTAGCGGCGCATGCCTGTAATCCCAGCACTCTGGGAGGCTGAGGCAGGAGGAGCGCAAGTTCAAGTCCCACATGGACAACTTAGCAAGACCCTATCTTAAAAAAAAAAGGCGAGGCCAGAAGGAAAACTTTGGCCAGGGAGTCACGCTCGGGGAGCAGTGCACTCCTTGAAAACCAGCTCCCCGGGACGTTCTCTGGAAACGCGGTCACAGCACTAACCATTTCTGAGGGCCCTGCCTCGTCACACCCGCACCCCTCCCGGGCTCCCGTCCCAGCCCACAGGCCTCACCTGTGCAAACCACAGCAGCGGCAGGACCACCGGCTCGATCTTCCCCGTCTGCCTGCAAGCGAGCGAGACCGCTGCGGTGAGAGCTGGGCCCTGGCGTGCGGCGCACCAGAGCACTCTGGGGGCTGCAGCCGCCAGGCTGTGCAGGCCTGGGGCTGGGGCCCGTGGGGGTGCACTGGGTTCAGTTCATGAAATGTTAGCAGAAGCACATGTAGGATAGGCAGGGGTGAACGCTTTGTCCTTTTCTGTTGTTGTTGTTTTTGTTTCTTGAGACAGGGTCTCCTATGTAGCCCAGGCTGGCCCTGAGCTTGTGGCAATCCTCCTGCTTCAGCCTCCTGAATGCTGGGGTTACAGGTGTGAACCACCACGCCCAGCACACTTTTTCCTTTCTCCCTTTCAGCTGCCTGGGATGCCGATACAATATCCAGATCTCTGGCAGCCGCTTAAGCCAGAAATGACCTTCGGCGTGGCAACCTCGCCCTAGGAAAACGGAGCGAACAGATGGGGGAACCTGGACCATGAATACCCTGGGGGAGGGGCTGCGCTCCTCTTGGCCTGTCTGCCCCCTAACATCTTCTCAAAGACTCAAAACCCATGAGTGTCCCAGGGTTACTCCAAGGGGTCCAGAGCAGAGTGAGGGCCCCAGCCCTGATCTCCAGGCCTGTGACTGTGGCTCAGCAGCTGAGACAGGACTCCGTAAGCCACAGTCCCACTCCTAGCCACAGGCAGGGGAAAGGAGCACACGTGTCCACCCCAACATGTGAAGGGTCACAGCAGCACAAGTCACCATGAGCAAAAAGTGGCGACAACCCAACATCCATCCACAGATGAAGTGTGGTCAGCCTGCATGATAGAGTATTACACAGCCATGAAAAATACCCACACCTGCTGTAACTCAGACAGTTAAAGACAGAACACAGAGTGCCTGACACCAGATGTAGAAGGCCACGTGTCGTGCCATTCGTCTGTGTGACGCCTCCAGAGTGAGCACCCCCATGATGACAGAAGGTAGATCAGGGGCCTCCTGAATTTTAGGGGCAGGAAGAGGACTGCTAAGGGACCCAGGGCTTCATTTAACCTGGAGGAAAACATTCCCAGTTGGCTGCACGACTGACGAAAGACTACAAATCACTGAATTGTGCCTTTGAAAGGGATGAATTTTATGGACTATGAATTATATCTGCAGAAAGCTGAGGTTTTTGTTTGGTATTGAGACAGGGTCTCACGTCATAGTTCAGGACGGCCTTGAGCTCACGATGCAGCCCAGGCGGGCCTCAAACTCACAGCAATCCTCCTGCCTCAGCCTCCCGAGTGCTGGGATCTCAGGTGTGCAGTCCCATGCTTGGCTTAACCCTGTTATTTTAAAAACTAACAACCAGCGGAAGAGGAAAATCAGGTGCTTAAACGACATTCCTCTATGAAGTGAACGGCTGAAGTAACCAACACCGTTCGGCAAATTCTCACTGTGGAACACTCGCCGAGGTCAGGCCCCCATTTCCCCACAGGGCAGCGCGGGAGGCAGGTGCGGCAGAACATTTTGCCTAATTCGGGGGTGGGGAGATGTGGCGAAAGAGGACGGGCTCTGCGTGCAGGGGCCGGGGGCGGGGCGTGGCGGGGGAGCCGCCCTGGGGCACGCCGGCAGGGGGAGCCGGGCCACTCACCCGATGCCCCTGATGGCTTTCATGTAGAGGCTGAGCTGCAGCTTCACGGAGCAGTTCATGGGGATGCCGGTGACCTGCGCGAGAGGGCGGGGCGTTGCTGGGCCTGCCCGGCGGGGCGTCCAGCTGCGCGCTCGAGGCTGGCTGAGCTGCGCCTCCCCACCCCCCGCCCAGAGGACGGCCCACGCCGAGCCCCCACTGAGCCCCAGGCCTGGGAAACACGGTGCGCACGCCTCCTGGTTCTTGCCTTCTGCAGCAGGATGGCCGCTCTCGGGCGCCCCCTCCTGACCGCCACGCCACACCACACCCGGCCCCACTGTCGAAGTGGGCTCCGGCAGGCGGCGTGGGCCTCGGCGCCTTCGCGATGCATGCACGCCTAGCCTCCATCTCCCGTGGGGCCGCCGTGTGTGTGTGTGTGTGCCGCCGTGTGTGTGTGTGTGTGTGTGTGTGTGTGCCAGGGGCCGCCGTGTGTGTGTGTGTGTGTGTGTGTGTGTGTGTGTGTGTGCCAGCCCTGGGGATTGCACCCAAGGCCTTCTCACTGAGTTACATGTCCACCTCTGCACGCCTAGCCTCCATCTCCCGTGGGGCCGCCGTGTGTGTGTGTGTGTGTGTGTGTGTGTGTGTGTGTGTGTGTGCCAGCCCTGGGGATTGCACCCAAGGCCTTCTCACTGAGTTACATGTCCACCTCTTCCTCTTTTTTTCTTTTTTTCAAATTTTGGGCCAGTCTCGCTAAGTAACTAAGTTGCCCACGTTGGGCTCAAACTTGCAATCCTCCTGCCTCAGCCTCCCAGAGTGGCACAGGCCACTTACAAGGAGCTCAGTAATTGCTTGCTCCTAGTGTTTATTTATATGGTGACTTTCATATATATATATATATATACTTTGTAGGATTTTGTCATTTCCTCCTTAACATAGCAATACAAAGCTCGGTTAGGCCCAGATCTTGGGACGGTGCCCGCCAGCCCTAACTGAGGAGTGGCCTCAGCCGTCTGCACCAACCACATGCGTGACGCCGGCCACCTGCCCTGCTCTGGGCACCTCCTCCTGGCGGTGTCCACCGTCCCCTCAGCTCACTGTTCCCGCTGAGGTCAGCCCACTTCCTGGGAGGCAGCGTCTGTCCCTCCTGCTCCGAGGCCACCACCCCAAATCAACGACGCTGGAGTCTACACTGGGAAATGGCTCGGACTGGGCGCCTGCCGCACTCACCCCCAAGGGCTGGGCGTGCGAGGTCACGAGCTTGCTCCTGAGCACCCCGAGCCTCGTTGCAGCAAAGGCGTCGGGGTGAGACCGTGTCGCAGGCCATGAACGGACGCACGCCTACTGCTCCCTTCCAAAGATTATTTTTTCATAAAGGGAGGACGAGTGAGGAGCTGGCTGGGCTGGCACACAGCCATCATCCCAGCACTCTGGGGAGGCTGAGGCAGGGGGATTTCACATTTGAGCTCAGTGTGGGCAACTCTTAGCAAAAGAGACCCTGTCTCAGAATAAAAATAAACAGGACAGGAGCAAGGGCTCGGTGTGAAGGCCCCGGGCCACATGGACCAAGGACAGCGCCCGGAGAACAGAATAGCACCTGCTGTGCCCGAGGCCGCCGAGGCCCGCTGGGGACGCCCCTGCAGCGAGCAGGTGTGCGGACCGGGCTGAGGGCCACGAGCTGTCCCATCCCGCCCGGTCCCCTGGGAGACAGGACTTCCCACCGGACAAACTCCTTGAGCGCCTGGCTCACGAGCAAGGCGCGTCTACTCCCCGTCTTCACTGCGTCTCGCCAGGGCCCGAGGGTGCCGGGCTAATTATCAGGAGCCTGACAACTCCTAATTAATTTACGGCCTAATGGTCCTTTTATAGATGCTCATAAAGGGCTTATGATAAAATCCCTGGACTATGGAGCTGGGGTAAAGTGACGTCCTTGGCCGGCTTGTTATTTCCAGCGGCTGTTACCATCCCAGGCGACAGCTGCCGCCACAGGCCCCGGCCATCACCCCCAGCCTCCGGCTCAGTGCCATCGCGGGGCTCACCGGGTGGACGTCCAGGAAGAGGGCGTGCTCCTCCGCGTTGGGGTGCAGGCCGATCACCCTTTCCGCCAGGACCGGGTCGGCGTTGTAGAAATGCGGGTGGGAGAGGAAGAGGGGCGCACCTGCAACACACAGCAACGGGGGTGTGAGGGCGTCAGGTGTGGGGTGCTCCGGACGTCAGAGGCTCCGTGTAGCCCAAGCGGGTGCCAGGGAGGCACGGACAGGGACGCGGCACAGGGTTCAGTGACAGGGTGCAGACACGGCGAAGTGCACACCTGCAGTGCTAGCACACGGGAGGCTGAGGCAGGAGGATCACAGCGAGTTCAAAGCCAGCCTGGGCTACATAGTGAGTTCAAGGACAGCCTGAACTGCATAGCGAGACCCTGTCTCAAAAAAACCAAACAAGATGCAATCACTGGTAACCAGGCGGGAGGGAGAAGCCCCGGCTCCTTTCATTAAGGGCCTGGACACAGCAAGCCTGAGCTCGCTCTGGTGGGAGAGGGGACAGGAAGGAAGAGAGGCCTCTGCCGGCCGCCAGGCGAGGCGGTCCGGGGACAGCGCTACAGGCAGCGGGGGCAGCAGAGGCCGGCGAGGGTGGTAGGACCTGCATCTCAGGTGGGCAGAACAGTGAGCGAGGCGGCTTGGAGCTCGGGCTCGGGGGAGGCGTCCTGAGCGCTGGCCACACAGCAGAGGCCTGGCCACATCCTCGACGTCACGGGATAGGTCTGCAGGATAGCGCGGCGTGTGCTGGGGACGGCACCAGGCAAACAGGACACTCGGCCAGCTCACCCCCGGACACAGCGACACACCCGTGACAGAAATTGGCCCGGCAGCTACCGGACCCTGGGCCTGTGAGGCTTCCACGGTGACCCCTGCCCTTTCCCAGCGAGGCACACAGACTGGGGCACCCGAGCTCCCGAGTCCTCCCTGCACCAGCGGGGTCTCGCGCTGGAGGTGCTGGGAAGACGGAGACAGTGACAGCTGGGCGCCTGGGATCCTGGCACTCTGGGAGGCTGAGGCAGGAAGATCGCAAGTGTGAAGCCAACCGAGGCAACTGAGCAATTTAGCAAGACACTGTCTCAAAATTTTAAAAGGGTTGGGGATGTAGCTGAGTGTGAAGGCCCTGGGTTCAATCCCCAGTGCCACTCCCCACCCCACCCCCCACAACGGGAAGCAGACACATTGTGGGGTGCTGTCTCCTTGGGTGCCGCGATGTCATGTCAAGTACCCTCAGGGGCAAAGTCCTGTGCACTGCAAAACCCTGTCTGCCACCCTCCCATCAGAACCGGGAGAGGCAACCCATTTCCACCGCGTGACACCTTGGGAAAGACCCTGGACGGGAGACCGAGGGACACCGCCCAGCCCCCACTGGTGGCTGAGCCGGGATCTGAACAACGCCCTGCACACCACAAACCCCCAAAGGAGGCCGCCCAGGCAATAAGGATAATTGATTTACGGCTCCTTGGCACACCTGAGCAGACTAATCACCAGTGCTGGCAGCCGCCGAGAAGCCCGTGAGGCAAGTCAGGACCTGGGGAGCCGGAGAGCAGAGTGGGGCCTTGGGGCCGAGTGGGGACACGCGTGGAGACTTTTTTTTTTTTGGTCTTTTTGAGACAGAATTTCACTGCAGTTCAGGCTGGCCTTGTACTCATTTCATAGCCCAGGCTCGCCTCGAACTCACAGCGCCCTCCTGCCTCATCCTTGCTGGGATTACAGGCGTGCACCACCACGCCCGGCCATGTGTATGGGGATTTTTAACCTGGAGGTAAAACGCCCTGCACACACACACACCACGTGCTGGGACACCAAGCAGCGCATGCAGGAACGTTCCAGAAGCACCCAGGAAGGCAGCAGTGAGGGGATCAGGGTGCGCACCCCACCTGACACCAGGCTAGCACCCGGGCCCAGCCACCCTCCTCGTCACGAGAACAGAGCCGGGCAGAGCCAGCGCCCTAGAGCGGCACGGGGAGTGGGGGGCGGCGGGGGTGCAAGAGGTGTCAGGAGCCATCGCTGGCTACGGGATGTGTGGCCTCACCAAGTGGTAGGGTGCCTGGGGAGCCCACTTAAAACAAGGGGTTTCTGCAGGGAGGCAGAGGGAAGAAGGAAAGAAGGGACAAAAGAAGAGACTGAAGAGAAAAATGGAAATGAGGCTTTGGTAAGTGAGGGGGAGGGGCTGGAGGGAGGGGAGGGGAAAGGGGAATACGTGGCGTGCAGCTACAAACTCCCTCTGATGATGTGCTCCTCGTACATCTAAAATGTACCAATAAAATTAATTTACAAAAAATAACGAGCTTCTAGCCAGGCGCGTGCCTGTCATCCTAGCTCTCCCGGAGACCGAGGCAGGAGGGTCATAGGTTCAAGCCCGGCCCGGGTAACTTAGCAACTTAGGGAGACCCTGTCTCAAAATAAAACATAAAGAAAGGACGGGCGCGTGCCTGTGATCCCAGCGCTCTGGAGGCTGAGGCAGAAGGAGTGCCTCAAATTCGAGGTCAGCCTCAACTACACGATGAGCCCGTCTTAAACAAACCAACCAACAACAAGGGGCTGCCCTTGTACCCCAGGCTCTCAAAGAAAAACGCTTCTTTCCAATACATATGTCTAAAGGTACCGAAACTCTTGCACTCTGGAGATTCCCTGCGGCAGGAGTGCTAAGAGAAGGCAGTGCGCGCCCTCTGCAGAGGTCGGGGAGTCCTCTGCCCGCTCCTGCTGCTGCACCCCACTAACCCGCTCTCCTGGGGTCTACTTTGAGGGATGCCGGCCCCACCCTGGGAGGCTGACTGTGTGATACAGGCTGGCCAATCAGCATAGCCTAGCTTGGGTTACACACAGTGATTGGTTCAGAGCTGAGGGCGGAGCTCAGAGCAACCAATCAGAGTGAACCCTGGGACTCCGGCTGGATGCATGGGAGCCTAGGGCTCTAAGGGTAATCAGGGGTTCGCGCCTGCGTGGCAGCTGTGCCAGCGGGGAGGCGGGGGACCTGCAGCGTGCATGGCAAGAGGCGGCTTCCGGCCGGCCGACACCCACACCCTGGGCCGCGCGGTGCAGGGATCTGCCGCGAGTTTCAGTTCCACTACCCAAGCAGTGTTCTTTCGGCCTGGCAACTGCCACTTGCCACCGAAACTGACCTGGCGCAGGTGACCCCTGGGTTTCCGCGCTAAGAGCGGAAACTCCTGCAGACACCAGTGAGGACGGAGGAGGGGACAATGCCCGGGGGCCTGGCAGGCACCAAAACCTTCCCCCTGGAGGCTCCTGTGCCGCCGCAGCTGGGGACACCGTCCCGGCCCTCGGGCGTCGTCCCAAGCCCAGCCTCACGGTCCCGATTCCCCAAGAAGGAGACTCCACGCACGCATGCGCTCAAGTCTGCCTGCAGAGCCGGCAGCTGAGGGTACAGAGGGGACAACACGGAGCACAGCCCACGGGGAGCGGGCGATGAGCACGTGAAAGGAACCCACACAGCCATGCGCAGCGGGAAGGCAGGAAGGAAGGAGTCACAGGCCGCGGGTGGGGGCACACGGCTGTCATCCCGCCACTCTGGGAGGCTGCGACAGGAGGATCCCAGGTTCAAATCCAGCCAAGGCAACTTAAGAACTTAGCGAGACCCTGCCCCAAAGTACAAAAGTTAGCTGGGGGTGTACTCAGTGGAAAGGCCCTGGGTTCAATCCCCAGTACCAAAAAAAAAGAAAGAAAAATTTTTAAAAAGATGAAGTAAGAGGGCAACTGGCAAGGGGAGCTGGGAGCGGCCCCCAGGATGGGGTGGCTGGGAAAAGACCCAAAGAGGGGACGCAGGGGCCACGCGGGGACGTCGGGTCCCTGCCATCCCCAGCGTGGGGTCACTGCACATGCGCGGCTGTCGAGCGCCTGAAATGCGTCCAGTGTGACAGAGGAAGTGGCTTTTGGATGTAACCTCACTGCTCCGGCCTCCATGTACACAGCCGTGGGCAGCAGGGGGTTTGGAGGGCAGTTGGCCACAGCCGGCCACGTTCAGCTACCTCGGCCAGGGAAGGGCACTTCCCGCCACGTCTCAGCCTGCAAGGCTGCCCTGCAGGGCATCCGGGAGCTCAGGCGGCGCAGGGGGCTCAGGCTGCGGGTCGGCGCCGCGGACCCCGCGTTACCGTGCAGGCCCCCCCAGATGGCCCCAGGGGCCCTCCAAACAGAGCGTGGGGGCACGGCAGGAGCCGGCGGATGACAGAGCCTCGGAGGGACGCAATGCGCTGGCACAGGGGACGGACAGAGCCAGGGGCCGGGTCACCGCCGGCTGGAGGAGCCCGCCTGCCCCCACCCCCAGGCCCACACGGCCGCGCCTGGACCTTAGCCCAGAGCAGAGCGTGCCGCGGACTCCAGACCCGGAGATAGCGATCCGCGGGGAGTGGGTGGTTACCACACCGCGTGTCTCCCTCGCGCCTTATCTGTGGGCTGCCCTCCTTATCTCGGCCTAATGGGATTATCTAGAGTGCAGAGGCCGCAGGGGGCCCCGCCCTGCCCCGCCCGGCCCCGCGGGGTGACACGTACCGAACCTGCAGGTGCTGACGTTCTGGATGCCCGACTCCAGGCACGGGCAGAAGCCCTCGTTGGGCGGGTAGACGGAGCCGTTGGCGAACAGGGTGCTGGGGGCCACGAAGCGGTAGATGGGGAGCCCCTGGAACACGCCCTGCTCCTGGTAGACGAGCCGCATGGACCTGCGGCGGAGGCAGACAGGTGAGGCCCAGGGTGTGCCGGGCGGCTCTGCGCGCGCCGACGTCTTCCTGCTCGTGACACCGCAGGCATGCACCTTGGGTTTGTACTGCAGTCATCTAGAGACTAAGTATGCAGAGGGGCTGTGCGGGTTATGTGAAGCCGTGCCTCCATTTGAGAAAGGCCAACATCCGGGGATTTTGGTACCCACGGGGTCCTTGAACAGAGCCCGAGGACCCGAGGGGCGACTGCACGAGACTCCCTTTGGGATGCGCTGTCCTCACTGTGCAGGGCCTCGCCCTCACCCACCCCTCCCCGTCTCCCTGAACTCACAGGGCCCTGACCACTGCCCAGACCTGCTCCTTGACGCCCCAGGACCTTTGTATGTGCCATGGCCTGGCCAAGGCCAGCGCCAGGAACACTGCCCCCTCGCGGCTTCACAAAATAGATTCAGCTCTTCCACTCCACAGCCCCATCCACCCTCCATCCCCCTGCCTGCCGTCCCACCTCAAAACGGAGATGCAGGCTGGGCAGGCCTCTCTGTCCGGGGTAGCCACAGACCACAGATGGTGGCCACGCAGCCCTCGACCGTGGCGTGTCAGAGCAGAGGTGTGCACTGGGGTCTGACACACCCTGGGTCTCTCAGAAACCAAACACCTCTCCATAACGCTTGAAATAAGAACACCGTCAACACAGTGGGACAAATCAAATATGTCGTTTAAACACCACTACCAGAAAGTCATACACAAGCCGAGGGCAGCTCACACACCTGCAGTCCTAGCCACCTGGGGAGGCTGAGGCAGGAGGATCTCCTGAAAAACGCTTGGGCAACATAGCAAGAACCACCTCAAAAAAACAAAAAATGTCCACGTGCCCTACGTTACAGCCCTGTTGACAGCAGCAGCTTGGACGGCGGCGTGTGTCAGTGTTACACGCCCTAACTTTATCACCTGCGATTATGTAAGAAAATGTCTTTGTTCTTAGAAAACACCCCCCTGAAGAGGGCTGGGGGTGCAGCGCAGAGGAAGAGCGTTTGCCGAGTATGGGCAAGGCCCTGGGTTTAATCCCCAGCACCACACACACACACCCCAAAAACCACGCATGGACGCATGCAGGTGTAAAGGGCGCACTGTCCCGCAGTGGCTCTCAAGCGGCCAGGAAGAAGGGGCCCAGATGCACGCGTGGGCAGCAGGGAAGCCAGGCCAGACACGGACGCCAGGGCTGGCTCCGCGTGGGAAGGCTCCTCTTCAAGGTGCGGGTAGCGCTGGGGGTGAGTGTGCGGGGCCCTTTAAGAGGCGGGCCGGGCGGGAGGTCCTAAGCTTGGGGGCGTGGCTTGGGGGGGGGGGCCCCCCCCCCCCCCCCCCCCCGCTGCCCCAAGCTGGGTGCGCAAAGGTAAAGTAACAGCAGGGTTTCCCAGCGGCCCGCGCAGGGCCCATGGAAGTTCTCATCCCCGCCTGGCTGGTGTCCCCTGAGCACACACGGTGGCCCGGGTCACGGGGACTTAGCTTATCTCCGCGCCTGGCACACAGCGGGGCTCCCGGGGCCTGCATGGAGGCCGAGGGTCAAGGGTCACCGGCAGTCCCCCACGCAGGGTGCTCAGGAGCGGCCAGCAGCACGCGGGGCAGCGATGGCCAAGGCGGCTCCAGGAGGCGTCTCTGGCCGCGGCCCGCGGCCTTCACCTCCCAGCCCGGAGGCCTGGGTTACTTCCTGCCCCGCGCCCCTCCCCACCCCAGGGTGCCCCCTGCGCCCACAGCAGCCTCCTGACTAGAGCGAGTGTCCCACAGTGTAGCCGAAGCAAATCCAGGATGGCACTGAGGCTGGGGGCCCGGCGACCAGCCCGTCAGATGCCGGCCCCGAGCCCGCAGGAGGCAGATTCTGCCGCGGGGCCGGGGAGGCCGAGTCAGTGCGGTTACCTGCAGGCGTCGGGGCTGTAGAACTCCAGCGAGGACTCCGGGGTCATGAACGGCGGCCACATCTGCCCGGAAGTGCCGTTGATCATGTTGCACTGGTCCGAGTGCCAGTAGTTGACCTGCGGAGGGAAGCGCTGGAGACCTGGAGCGGGCACGGTCACTCGGTGCCCAGCCCTGGTGGGGGGCTCGGGGACGGGCCGTGGAGACACACAACGCCCAGGGCAGCTCTGGCACCCCCGGCAGGTACCCCGAGCGTGTAACTGTTACCTCAACTGTACAAAAGGGCTGTCCCCCTACATCTCCTCACCCCCAGAGGAAGTCAAGGGACTGCCTAAAAATAGATGAAGCAGGAACCAGCGCGGGTCAGCTACTTAAAAGTCACAGTGGGAGCTACAGCCAGGAAACCTCAAAACAGCAGGATTGGGGCCGTCCTCTGGGGAGTGGGACCTGACTCCCGAGCTCATTTGCTTTCGTATTTTGAGACACAGTCTCACTATGGAGCCCAGGCTGCCTCCAATGCATGGTGATCCTCCTGCCTCAGCCTCCCGAGTGCTGGGATCACAGGCAGGTGGAACCACGCCCGGCTTCCAAAGCTCGTTTTCTACCTAACGTGCACGGAAAGCTTTCTAAGCACTGCACTGCCCTGTGGTAGCCATGCGTCTTGGGGACGGGCCATCAGGTGATAAAAGCAAGAAGCCACAGGCAGAACAGCGCATGTAATGCGACTCCCTGACGCCCCGAGAGGTGTTGCGGGTGTGCACAGGGGTGAAAGCCACAGGGACACATCTGGGCCTGGCGTCACCCTTCCTCCGTGGCCGGGGAGGGGTGGCCGGCGGGGTCAGTGCACAAAGGCACCGGATCCGTGTCCCCGCGGCTGACTCCTTAACGGCAGTGGCTTCCTGAGTCCCTGCCAGAACTCCGGACCAGTTCCCGTAAACCAAGACTCAGGAGGAAGCGGCTGCGTCCCCGTCCCCGAGGCACCGGGCGAGGTCCGCAGCCCACACTGCACCCGGGCGCTCACCTTGTGGACCCCGTTCCACCTGTCCACCATGTGGATGCGGCTGAGGTCCTTCACCCCCGTGAACACCGTGAAGAGCCCGGAGTCGGAGTTGTTCAACTGGAGACGGGGGGACAGCAGGTCTGAGTCCAGGGGCAGGAGCGGGGACCCGGGCATCCGCCCGCAGTTCTGTCACAGCGCTGTCCCTCCCCGGCGGCAGGGCCACCACCTCACTCGCGGCCTTTCCCTTCCCCACTCAGGGGTGGCTGTCCCCACACCCACACTTGAAACACAGCGTGTTGTCATCCCAGCTCTCTGGGAGGCTGAGGCAGGAGGATCACACCTTTGAGCTCAGCACACAGGGTGCCGAGAGCACCAGGGGGTGAGCAAAGCGGCCCAGACCCCGGAAAACACCAAACCCCGTCTTCCCCGTCACATGGCCGATAGGAATGACCGCGAGCTCGGACAGCACATGGACCTGCCAGTGACTGCAGGGGCACCCGCTCCACCTCAGGACTGCGTTCCCAGCCTCCCCTGTGGCTGGCGTGACCTGAAACCCTGCACCAAGGGAGCCAAGGTCAGGGGTCAGAGGTCAGAGGTCGGGGACCCAACCCCAGGCGGACCAGATCTCGGACCCCCGCTCCGCCCTGTTACAGTCACCAGCCCCAGAACCGCTGTGGGGGGCGTTTCTGATCGGCCTCCCCAGCAGCTGGTCCTCCACCCTCCCCCCACCAGCCCCAGCCTCTTCCGGGCCTGGGTCAGCTGACCTGAATCCGGCCCTCGCCGGTCCAGTTCTGCAGACAGATAACTCCCGCAGATTTTTCTGATTTGCAGTACTGCGGACCGACCCAGGGCCTCGCATGTGCTAGGTCAGTGCTACAGCTACAGCTCTCTCTGTTTTATTTTCAGTCAGGCCCTCACTACATCCGGCTTCAAACTTGGTGATCCTCCTGCCTCAGCCTCCAGAGGAGCTGGGATTACAAATGTGCACCACCACCCCCAGCTTCCAATAAACTGTGTATTTTGCTCGCAGGGCCTGGGCCCCGCCTCCAGGCTGCTGGTTCCCATGCTGCATTGCCAAGGAGGCGCCCCGGGGCCACTCACCTCCGAGAACAGCCCAAACTTGCCCTTGAAGGGCAGCGCGCCGGGGAAGTACTTGTCCATGAAGTCCAGCATTGGGTCATCGTAGCCCCACATGACCTCGCCCACGGTGCGGTTCATGAAGGCGCGCTGTCCCATGGTGGTGAAGACCAAGGTCATGAGCAGCTTTAGGCTCATGGGCCGGTGCTCCATCATGGCCGAGGCGGCCTGCGGGCATGGACAGTGTCGGGCGGCCACTGCTTTCCAGAGTGGACACCCAGGCCCCTCCCTGATCCCGGGACCACCTCCCGCGCTCGCCTGAGCGGATACAGACTAAGTTAACTCTGATACCAGAGGCGGGTGCAAGGCTCAGCCCCGGCCCAGCAAGGCCGCCCCGACCCCCAGCTCAGGACAGGCTGGGTACAACCCAAGAGGCCACCTGGGGACATTCTGCAGTGGCCACGCACTCTGCACCCCGGATCAAGCCACACCTGAAGCCAGGAACCCCAGCCCGTTCAGTTACCCAAGCCCACAAGTTCTCCATTTCCTGGAGGTGATTTGGGGTGCACCAAGAGAAGACAGTCTTAACGGGGTCTGCTTCTGGATCCTCTCCTTCCTGTCTAAACGCTGGGGCCCCAAACCTGCCCCACCCACTCCCCGGGTGCCTAAAATGCGGGCGGGTTTCTTCAGTCACTTGTGCTTTCCTCCGGAGACACTGTCTTTACAGTTGGTTGATTTTTTTTTAAGCCTCCCCAGGCCAAAAAGCCACTGCCCCCCATTTGTAGAGCTGGAGCTGTGGGCTCTGGCCCCACAGGAACTGACAGGGTCTCCTGTGCTCTCTGGTACTCTTTTAAGGCACTGAGCACGCAGCGCGGTTTTGTTTTGTTTTGTTTTCAGGACTAGAGACTGAGCTCAGGGACTTTGCACTGAGCTACATCCCCAACTGTTTTTTAATTTTTTCTGAGGCAAGGGTCTTGCTGAGTTGCCCAGGTTGGGCTCAAACATGTGACCCTCCTGCCTCAGCCTCCCAGAATGCTGGGATGATAGAGGTGCCCCGGCATGCCTGGTTTCAACACGTAGTCTTGCTTTTGTTTTTTGTTTGTTTGTTTTTTGTCTTTTCTTTTTTTTTTTTTTTTTTTTTTGCGGCACCAGGGATTGAACTCACAACTTCGCGCCTGCCAGGGCAGGCGCTTAAGGCACTGTTTTTTGTCTTTTCGAGACAGGGTTTCACTATGCAGTTCAGGCCAGCCTTGAACTCACTATGCAGACTAAGCTGGCCTCGAACTCGTAGCAATCCTCCTACCTCAGCTTCCTGAGTGCTGGGATTACAGGAGTGTGCCACTGCACCAGGCCAACACACAGTTTTAAGAAGCCATAAAAAGGATATAAAACAAAATGTAAATTCCTCTAACGCCGCAGGGTCAGCACTGCGGGCTGAGGCCGGCTACACTGCCTGTTTTTGCGCGAACTGAGAACGGTTTTGTTTTGCTGTGTCACATTTTTCAACCGTTAGGAAAACACCAACGAAAGACTCTCCCAAGAAACGTGACACCCAACCTTAACCCGAACCCCGAACGTGTTTATGGTGACCCGGCCTCGCCCACAGCTGCCTCTGCCCCTGGTGGCTCCTGGCGGGCTGACAACAGTGGGGAGGGGCTGGGCAGACGTGACCCCGTGGAGTCTGGGGACGTGGAAACCAGGGGTTGGGCTGTTCCCTGGGGTTCCCTGGTGTTCCCTGGGGCACGTGGCGGTGTCACTACCTGGTCCCTTCCTCTGGGCTCGCGCCACCCGGGAGCCCCCTGGGGAGCCCTGAGGCGGCCAATGGGCCCGACAGGCCGCATGGCTGGCTTCTGGGGGACCAGGACCCCACAGGGCCACCTGGGCCCCGCTGTCCTGCGCTTGCTGCCGGCTCCTGGGCTCACGTGGGGATCCGTCCCCACCATGGGCCCCGCCACCCACACGCCACAGCCCTGCAGGGCCTGGCTGGGAGACCCCAGAGCTGTCACTGGAGATAGGGATTTGGCCAAAACTTTGGGAGGCGGGGACACCGGGCGCCCGGGTCTGCCGGCCGGAGCAGGGCGGGGACGCCTCACCAGGACCAGGATGTTGGGCAGCATGATGTGGTCACTCTCGGAGCCTCGGGACTTCTCGGGCTGGAACTGGAAGACGCAGTTCTCCCGGAA
The DNA here is from genome assembly GCA_004363535.1 of Dasyprocta punctata. Classification (NCBI taxonomy): domain Eukaryota; kingdom Metazoa; phylum Chordata; class Mammalia; order Rodentia; family Dasyproctidae; genus Dasyprocta; species Dasyprocta punctata. The sequence goes on along the minus strand of RJWM01032148.1, from coordinate 143 downwards.
GGACACCGTGTCGTTGTCGTGGAAGGAGATGTTCCTCTTGTGCCTGAACTGCCTGGGAGCAGGTGGGGGCGTCAGTCAGCGGCCCAGGACACCACGTGGGGCACCAGGCAGTAGCCAGGCCCTGCCCGGGCCGCGCCGACCCC
>RJWM01032147.1:0-21983 GCA_004363535.1 Dasyprocta punctata | reverse complement strand
GGAGTCAGACAGGAGTGGGCAGTGAAGGCCAAGGGCGAGTTCAGGAGAGGCATCTGCGTGTTTACACACCTGTGTGTGGACACACATGCATGCGCATAGGATGAATTCCTCATCTGAATCTCAGGCTAAAAGTCAGTGTCTCCCTACCAATCCACGGCCCCAAAGAAAGCCATTCCACACCGCGATGGACTTCTCGCTACATCCAAGGGTAGTGACAAGCTCGCTTTGGGGTCAGTACATCTTGCCTGAACTGAGGCAGGAAGAACACATTAAAATGAACACCCAGACTTGGGGATCACCATAAAAATTAGAGCTGTCTCTATCAGAAACTCTTCATAACACGCCCCAGGACCACAGCCAAAGCTCGGTGCTGGCTACTGCAACTCTGTGCCCGCAAACCTGAGGGTCCCTTTCGGCTCGTGACACAGATGCCTGTGCATCAGGACCTCAGGAGACGCTAAGAAGTCTCAAGTACATAATGCACAGGCAGTTTTCTCCTTGCCTTCCAGAAGGATGAAAATGGAAAATAACAGCTGCCCAAAAAGATGATTTTAAAAATAAGGCTAATTTTCCCATCCCTTCCTCATCTGTGGGGAAAGACAAGAAGGAGGAGTGGCCTGACTTCAGGTTTCTTAATTAACAAAGCTAGCTCCGGAACTTTGCTTTTCTGTTCCACGTTTTGTCATAGAACGAAGGCAAGAGCAAGTCTTGGTTACAATCTCAAATCTGCAAACCGTCTGCAGCTGAGACTGCGGAGAGCAGGTGGACCGGGTATATTCTGGCTGCTGAAGCCGATAGGGTGTCACCGCTTCCGCATTTTCCCTTGGGTGTATTTAAAATGCTCATGTTCTCTCCCAACAGTGGTCCCTTCTGTGACACAAGGTGGGGATTCAAAACCAAAAAACCGTAAAAGCCAGGCATGGTGAGTGGATGAGGCAGGAGGAGCCTGGGCAACTTAGAAAGACCCTGTCTGAAAGAAAAATAAGCAAAAAAGAGGCAGAGGGCGTAGTTCAGTGTGAAGGCCTTGGTGCTATCCCCAGGACTGCAGGTGGGGGCGGGGAGGAGAAAGAATCACTTTCACTTTTTAATATTTGTGTATTTCGTGATGCTTTTTATTCCACCAAGCACTTGCTACATTTGCAGTCTAAAAACAAAATGAAATATCCTGCTTCTGTCTAGGAGCTTGCTTAAACAATTTACAATGGCCAGTTCTCCTGGTAGCCTGAATATTTCACATTCTTATTCAGGTTTATCATGCTGCATGTCAAGGTAAAAGCTGACTGTAGAATTTCCTTGTTATAATTCATATTTGTTTGAATGCTGCTCTTCAGTCACATACTGGGATACAGGTTTAACTTGAGAATAGAATGCACTGGACCGCATCTTCTACCAGTCTCAGGCACTGTAGGATTAAGCAACTTTCTTTGTCAAAACTTTGGTTACTACACTTTTGTTTCATTTATTTATTTATTTATTTTCTACACTTTTGTTTTAAGACTGATTTCAGACTTTTGGAGGGAATTTTTCAACACCAAAGAGACCAGTCTGACAGTAAAGGCACAGGGTTCCCATTTAATTTTACCCAACACATCAGACAGTAATAGTGAACAAAAATTAACAGACAAATTGCTGGGTGTGGGGGTGTACACCTGTAATTCCAGCACTCGAGAAGCTGAGGCAGGAGGATTGCCACAAAGTCGAGGCCAGCTTGAGCTACATAGTGAACCCAAGGCCAGCCTGAACTACATGGTGAGGCCCTGTCTCTGAGAGGGGGAGGAAAGGGCTCTGTGCCCTGTAAAAAAAAAAAAAACCCAAACCAAAAACTACCTTTACCACATTCCCCTTAGAAAGAACTAAACAGACGTCTTTCTTTTTTCTAGTCATAAGATCCTCTCATTAATTTTTACAGAAAATTCTCTTAGCAGACGTCCCATAACATGCTCGGCATTGGGCTAATGAAAGATGACAATGACCTTTTGAGGTTCTGCCACTGCACTGCTCATCCTGCGTGACAAAAGCAACAACAGTGACTGTCTCACCCTGAGGCGCCCCACCTCCGCCTGAAGACTAACCAGGTGACCCTGGAAGGTTCCATCTACCCCAGGCTTTCCTGGAGTCTATTTAACCTCTGTCTCTACAGGTGTCTGAGTGACAGGCATCAAAAGTATGAATGATGCCTCTTCAAAAAAGGGGAAGAAGCCAGTGGATTTGTTTCTGGCCTCTGTGGTTCCTGGGCTTGGGCTCCAGCCTGCGGCTTTGGCTCGTCCGTGTCTCAGCCTGTGTGAATCAGTGCATTTGTGTGGCTCTACTGGGGACGCGGAGGGAGCGGCCCGGGGCCAGCAGGCAAGCTTGACTGAGGCAGGAGCCACTCAGGAGGTCTCCGGACACGCACAGGGCAGCTGGGTCAGTCCCTCAGGTCACGTGCGCTCATTCTTTCACGCTGTCTAAACATTAATATTCGTGGGTCAGGTCTGTGGAGCAAAAGGTCCCCAGCACCAGATGTAACCAAAGCTGCTGGGCCATTTTCCCGAAGAGTCAATCAATTACTGGCTATAACCATCAAACTACTGGATCTAAAGCATGAGTATGGGGAGGAGTGTTCTGGATGAATTCTACCCTCTTTTGCAGCTCCTGTACCAATTCAATGAGAACTTCATTATTATTTTAGAATCAAATGAAAGGAAAGTGCTATGAAGCATAATAGATGTAACTGTTAAAGATTCTGTTGTTGAATACAAAGGGGGGAAATAAGACTTTTTTTTGAGATAGGGTCTTACTATGTAGTCCAGGTTGGTCTCGAACTATCAACAACCCACCTGCCTCAGCCTCCTGGGTGCTGGGATTACAGGCATGTGGCACCACGCTCAGCTTGAAACAAGACATTTTACCTGTAAATATATATTGTTCAGGAAATAAAGGAATCATTGCAACTTGAGGTAGGAAGCAACACTTTCCAGAAAAAACAAAAAGAACTTTTATAGAGTTTCATTTAGATTATGAATTCTAGCCTGGCGTGGTGGCACACTCCTGTAATCCCAGCAGTTGGGAGGCTGAGGCAGGAGAATCATTTGCAAGTTTGAGACCAGCCTGGGTTACAAAGTGAGCCCAAGGCCAGCCTGAACTGCATAGAGAAACCCTGTCTCAAAAAGACAAACAAAAACAAAAACAAAAACAAAAACAAAAACAAAAAAAAACAATGATGAATTCTAACCATTTTCCTCACACTGCCTCAAACCCCTCATCTCATATATATATATATATATATATATATATATATATATATATTTTTTTTTTTTTTTTTTAAGCAGAACTTTGCTTACAAACTGTGAATTTTAATCTGGTCCAGTATTTCCTTCTTCTTTTCTTTTGTCCTGCTGTGGGTACCTGCTGGATACCTGGTCCAGGCCTCTCTCAAGGTGGTGGCATCTTGACCTACTCTCGGGAGCCCTTAACTGTCTCAGGGTGCCCCTTCCTGCCAGTGGCAGTGGCAGTTTATTTATAGCTTTTCCTCCCTGGAAAAGCTCGGCTTCCTACCTGACTTATTTCACTGAATTGGCACAGGATGGAGCTGAAAAGGCAACATGGGGGCCCCAGCTTTATTCAGGCTACAGAGAAGTCACCACTCGAGGGCGGGCTGGGTGCAGTGGAGTGGAACCCTTTGACGCTTGGAAAAGAGTGAATCAGTTGCTACAGGCGCCGAACAAACTGGTCATCAACGGAAGTGACCCCCCCTTGGCGTGACATCATCACGACCCGGCAGCGCTTGAGTGACCAGGTGAGCTTCGTCAAGGATCGGCTGAGCGGAACGAATTTGTGTTAGCCCCGCCCCTCCCCGGCTGGCCGCTAGGACAAGCGTGCACCGTGCTCAGCACACCTCGGGCTGGCTTCCTGGCGCCACTGGGGTCCCTTCCCTGTCACTGAAGTAGCGCATGCTGCAGGCACTGTGCACGGGTTTTTATTAATTGCACACAAAAACCTCCACTCGACTTCCTTGATTTGCATCATTCCTTCATATGAAATAGCGCCTCCCCCTACACTAAACGGAACCGTAGAGTGCAGCGGGTCCTACCTGCCATCGAAGAAGAAGAACTTCCCTCGTCCGTTCTTCTCTCCGTGCACGAAGCTGCCCTCGAATCTGTCCGTCGAGGAGTAGGTGACAGTGCAGAATCCGTGCGGTAATCCATCCTCGTCCAGGTGCCCTAGGAACGAACCACGGGGAACCTTAACACGGCCCAGCTCCCGCGCTGGCCACCAAAGGTCCCCTTCTCTGGCTCAAGGCCACCAAGCGCCCGAAGCTTTCTCACCCTGCCTGCACCTCGGACACCCACTTGATTGTTACACGGATTGTGCACTTAACGCGTCTACACAGACAGACACAGACACGTTTCGGAACATGAGCTAGAAATAGGCCTGCGTTCTACCTGGGACTGAGAGATATTGCCAGTAATATCACCCGCAGCGCTGCTTACAACCTACCGAGTACTTCCCCGCCTAGCACTTTTCCTCCTTGGAACGCACATCCTCCATCTACTGGACTGGGGTTCCGGGTGCACAATTACAGTCTGTACCCTGCTACTCTGTTTCTGGAATACATTAGCTAACTCTTGTGTTGCGAGTATGTGGTAAGATTGTGTGTGTCATCTACAGTAGGATGAAGGCTGGTAGCCAATCTGAAAACCCAGTCACCTGTCACACTCGGTGAGGGACAGAGCCACGCTGCCATACTGCCATAATATTAATACGCTTCACTGGCTGAGGGTCCATCTCAGCTTAAATTTAAGCTTAACTTTACTGTTTTACTCTGCAAAACTGTTCAGCAGGAACCTTATCATACACGTCTTACCACAGTGTGTCAGGGAGTTCTATTTTAAATGGAGCCAGAAGTGTCCCTGTAGCCACTTGAGTAAATAAGCGATCCTGAACTTGGGCAGGAGTCATTGTCCTCATCTTTCATTGCTGCTTCCCCCTGGGTCACAGACTACACTGTATTATGTGCATTTCCATCATGGTTTCGGTTCCCTATTACTCTCCACGTACTGCACAAACCCCAGGAGTCACCCCTTGGTATTTGCCCAGTCATTTTGGTAAACTCATTTTGCAGAGATGGGTGAAAACAAAACTAGCAATTACTCTACTGGCTTTTTCCCGGGGTTAACCACCTGGGTCATGGGTGGATAAACACTGTGCAATGCAGGCACATTAAACACTAAAGTGTAGCTTCCAGAGGGCTTGTGGGCATAACAGATGACACAAGCCATGTCACCACGATGAATGCTTTCATCTCCTAAAATGATTGCTTCTAATGCGATGAAAGTGTAAGGCCCTGAGTTCCATTCCTAGCACCTCAAACAACAACAACAACAACAACAACAACAACAAACCCAAGAATATTATTCTCTGGAAGAGATAGTGAATGCTCTTACAAAGAATTAATACACTCTTTATTTGTATCATTGATTAGAGAAACAATGTAACAGCAGATAAATACAATATCCTATTGCTACACCTGACTCCCTATAGAATGAGTTACCTTGAAAATAGTGCAATAAAACATGATTACTTAAATACTTTGCCATCTGGATAGTTCTTTTCTACATGAAATTAATAATCAGAAAGAAACTAGGCCCTAGTTGCTTCCTTGTCATGCAAAAGCCAATGGTACATGACATAATTTAGTGATTCCTGAATCATATGAAATAATTTGGACCATTATTTTCTAAATATTTACTGATGACATTTTCTCCATGAAAGAGACAAAATTTAGTTTTTTTACTTTTCACAAAAAGCCATGCCATGTATAGCTAAAAGCTTTCTTTTACAAAATGTTATTGGGATCAGATTAAATTTAGCCACTAACATTCCTATAGATTTAGCGTCCTACTTTTGATTTAGGTACACATATCAGAATAATCGGGTTAGCCTCATAGAAGAGTATTCATTAATTTGTTGAAAATGCTCTCCTCATAGAAAACGGTTCACAATTTTGGACTTTAAAAAGTTAATGTTGATAGATTTCATTTCTTTTTTTGTGTGTGCTTCATTTTAGATCAAGAGAAATGTTATAGTATGTAAAAGGAAAAAAAATGCAATGTAAATTCACTCTACCTCCACTGTGCCCTATTTCTGAATAAATCAGAGAAGGGGCCGTAGAACGGAGATTTAGAGAAACCCGGAGGTGTGAACGACACACTAAAAGCACAGCACTGACCCAACTGAGAGCACAACAAAAATCTCAGCCCCGCTCCATGAGGGATACCTGTTTCAATGCCTCTTTTTTATTTTTCCTCTTTCTCCTTTTTTTTTTCTTTTTTCTTTCAGGGGCACAGTGGGTGTAGCTCAGTAGTAGAGAGCTTGCCTAGCATGCAGTTGGGAAAAGGTGTGTGTGACCTTTTCTTGACATTTAAAAATTTTTAAAGTTTTTTCTTAGTATGTGTTTGCAGTACATAATGATTACATTCACCATGGAAAAACTCCCCCTCCCTCCCTGCCGTGCTGGGGATGGAACCCCTGACCTTACACTCCTGAGGCAGGTGCTCCACACAGGCCTAATCCCGCCCTTCCCTGCCACTCTTGAGCTTTTCAGGCTGTCTGTGGGAGTTCTAAGTTCCATTAGACCACAGCCTTGTTTTGCTGTCCCTTCATCCTTAGGATGTGATCAATTAAATGAATGAGAAATCGGAGGTTGTGATCATTCAAGATTTCTACTCTGCATATTTAATAGACCATAGTAGTTTTCCAAACAGAAGTTTACATCTAAAAAACTGGGCCACACTCAAACTGGTCACCACGAAGAAACCAACGGTGGGAAGAGATGGCATCACTATGCCCCTCATCTCTTTTCCACATAACGCTTATTCAAATGCCATTTGGACAATAAGCTTACATGATACTGTGTCACAGTAATAATTGTCAATTTAATTATTTTTTAATTTTTGATTTGTTGTTGTTGTTGTTGTTGCTTTGTTTTGTTTTTTGAGACAGGGTCTTGCTATGTAGCCTAGGCTGGCCTTGAACTCACGGTGGTCTTCCTGGCTCAGCCTCCCAACTGCTGAGATTTACAGGTGTGTGCCACTACACCCAGGAGTAACAGTCAATTTAATGGAGAGGGATATTGATATACAAAGAAGAAAAAACGCCTGGCCCTGGGTGAAGTGCCTTCCTATTATCAAATTTATATCTCACAATAGTCTCCTAAATTTTCATTTTACAGAGGAAGTCCCCAGTGCCGCCGGATGTGAAGCGTGCATGCGCGATGTCTGCTGAAAGCCCCTTTCCTAAATCGGTCTGCTTTGCTTCTAGAGGAGGGCGAGCAGCCTTGCTTTTTTGCGGAGAGTAGAAAGAGGACCCTCGAAGGATAGGGTTTCGCAGCCCCCAGCACAGCAGGAAGACAACTTTGTGGCTAAGATAATCCTCTTAGCACCGCCAAGATTTTTCTACAGCGTATCCTGGTTGCAAATTCCTGCCCCTTAGCAGGGTTACCTAACTCAAAGACAAACACCAGTCCCCCCAGCGCCTATTGAGGTCAGTGTGCAGAGCGCTCCATGTCAGGCGACAGCCTCCCGGGGCAGTCCTCACTGGGCGGGCCAGCGCCGGGGCGGATTGGAACCGCCCTGCGGCTGCATCTGGCCACACAGTTACTGGATGGAGACAAAGGAAAAGGAAAAAGCGACAGTTTCACAAGTCTAGTTTTGCACTTTGTCATCAAGATCGGTATCTACCCAGCAGATGGAAAACTACATTTTTCCCTTGAGTTACTTCTGGTTGACGGCGACGGCAGCCAGGCCTGCATGCTGGGCGACAGGAAATTCCCTCAGGATCAGACACCTAGCTCGGGCTGCTTCGGCCTCCTCACCAGCGACCTGAGAGCGGCTCTGCGTGTTTCCCTCCGAACCAGGAACCCTACACGCGCTGCGCGATTTGCAAACCCGAACACGGCACCCCGAAAAGTTATAACAACAACAGGCAAGCCGAGAAATGCAAAGCACACCTCCTCGTGACGCAGTCACTCGTGGCGTCAGCAGTGTCACTTGACTTCTGAGGACGGTTCTTTGCAAGCGCTCGGCCCTTGGTAGTGAGGGTCGTGATTTTAATACGTGGTGCGCAAGGGGCAGCTGCCACCGTGCAGTTCGCCTGTGCGTGTCCGGTTACAGACTGCAGGCTGGGGGGCTGTTCGTAGAAAAGCTCTTACTATTTTGAGGGGTTGGGGCACAGAACACTGAACTGCTTGTTTCCGTCCTGGCCCCTTGTTCTGGGGATTCTGAGGCTTCCCTTTGCGGAGCGCTTTTCCTCGCTGTCTCCTCCAAGCTTCCAGGCTTTCCGCTTCGGGTCTGTCCTCCTCACTGCCCTGGGGACAGCTGCACGGCACAGGTGACTGCCCCAGCCCCTGCCTCTGCCCTCGGCCTCCATGGCCCTGCTCTCAGCCTGCCTGCCCCGCGCCCTCTCGAAGCCCGTGCCCTGCAGAACCGAAGGGCATCCTCTGGGGCGCTGCGAAACTCCACGTCTGCCCCCACAAAGCCCCCTCTCACCTCAACTCTGCCGCCTCCCCTGCACAGTCTCTTTCCACCCACTTCCCCAAGCTGCAAGTAAATGTCACTTTTTCTCAATCAGCGCAACTCATCTAGGCAGACACGATGTATTTATTTGAACTGATATTAGCGACCACTTTGTATTCGCCTGTGTATCAACGAACAAAGGCACAGACACAATAGTAAATATGTCTGTTTCCAAAGGCCCTGAAGAATAATACTGGGAACTAAACGTTACTTTCTACCAAACCATAAGCCACAAGTCTGTGTGTGTGTTTGTTTATTTGAGACAGGGTTTTGCTAGGCAGTTCAGGATGGCTCTGAACCCACTGTGCAGCCCAGGCTGATTTTGAACTCATAGCGTTTTTCCTGCCTCGGCCTTCCAAGTGATGGGATTACAGGTGTGCACCAGAATGCCTGGCCCCTCAGACTTTTTAAAAAGCCACAGTGAAAAAATTAATAATGAAATGTTAGAACTAAATCAAACTTTTGAGCAAATGGACTTAGTAGGTGTCTATAGAGTGTTCCACCCCACACATAAAAAATAATAACAGTAATAAAAATAAAAAGCCACAGTGAGTTGAGGTGGGACACACACCTGTAGTCCTAGCTACTCAGGAGACAGGAGGATTGCTTGAGCCCAGGAGTTCCAAGGCAGCCTGGACAACATGGTGAAAATCTATCTCAAATTAAGAAAGAAAGAAAGACAGAAAGAAAGGAAGGAAGGAAGGAAGGAAGGAAGGAAGACAGGGAAAAAGAAAGAAAAAAAAGAAAGAGAGAGGGACAAATAGAGCTCAGGTGGAGTTCTCAGGCCCTCTGCGGCTCAGGGCCTGCGGCCTCCCCAAAGGAGCAGAAGCCAGGCAGACACAGGTACACAAACTGCTCCTGCCTGACTCGCCCTCTCCTGTCCCCACGCCCCCTCAGGAATTCCTCTACCCTGAGTTACAATTCCGCCCTGGCCGAGAGCCAACACGTACAGTATATGATGTACAAGGGATTTAAAAACTTGAGCTCTCTCTGAAGAGGCCCATTTCTTCCCCAGTATATTTTGTTTTTTCTTTCTTTCTTTTTTATTTATTTATTTTTTTTGTCCTGGGAATCTAACTCAGGACCTTGTGCTTGCCAAGCAGGTACTTGTGCTGCTGAGCTATATCTCCAGGTTTCTTTTTCTTTTTTGAGGCAAGGTTTCACTATGCAGTTCACTTTGTAGTGTAGTCCAGGCTGACCTCAAACTTGCAGCAATCCTCCTGCCTCAGCCTCCCAAGAGTTAGGATTATGTAAATTTCTAGTAAGAAAAAGAAAAAAAAATGTCTGTTGTAGAGGCTGAATGTTAAATTCTCTTTTCTGAAATGCCTTTTTTTGTGGAACACTGAACTCTATCTGAAACAGCCTCTGAAGCATCACACTGATAAAGGATGGTGCCAACATAATACTTCTTAACTTGGCCACCAAGTATTTACTGTATTTGACTGACTCATCAAAAATTAAAAAGGTAGCATGGTTTGGCGTGGCAGAGGGGGGTGTGAATGTCCCCACTGGTCTCCCTTCCTCACTAACTGCTTTTGGATTAGTTCTGAATTCCTCTATGTGTCATCTCTGAAAAAATTAGGTTAATATTGGTATCCAGCTCATAAGACTGAATGGGTAACGTCTCTGAAACAGTGCTGCAGCACAGAAACTGCACATAATAGCAGCTGAGCAATTACAGCGAGGAGAATAATAGCTGTGACAATGAAACCACTGAGAAGAGAGGCCGCGTCTGCGGAGAGAGGTAGGCTAGCCGGCACTCACACGCTGGCATATCCAGGCTTGTTTCTCTCTGGGAAAACAGCATAAGCGGTTTGTACCACTGTGTGTTAGACGTTAAACAAAGACCACTGCGTGAGCAGTGAACAGGCTGAAAAGCACGAGAGAAACACCCACGGGTGCAATTTACTGCGCGCGCACATGCGTGCTTTAGGTGCTGTGCATGTCTGAGCCTGAGATGCCTCTACGGGTTTTCTTTTCTGAGGCAAGGTCTCTTGCTATGTCACTCAGGGGCCTGGACTCCTGGGTTCAAGTGATCCTCCTGCCCGGTCTCTCGAGTTGCTGGGACTACAGGTTTATACTACCGTGCCTTGGTACTGTAAAGACTCTTAAAGATGCAAAGTTATTCTAGGCCTGAGGGTGAAGCTCAGCGTAAAACTTCTGCCTAGTGTATGTGAGACCCTGAGTTCTACCCCTAGCACCACTAGATACATAAAAATTAAAAGTTTAATTTTATAAGGTTAGGTGCAACTGAGTGTGTGTCCCAGGCTACCCAAGATATTCAAGGCTGAAGCCAGCTGTCCTAGCATAATTATTAATAGGTCCCCTTTGTGCCCAAAAGAGTTCTTATTTAAATATATTCACCCTATATAACTATATAAAGAAATGTCCCTGTTACTAATCTAATCTCAGAAACAACACAGAGATTTTCTAAAGCTCTAGTTCACTTTCTGCAGAAGGCCCAAGGAGCATGGGAAATGGGGCCTTATGTTTCTAAAGTTTCACAAGGGAAGGTGGTTTAAATCTGCGAAGTGTTATGTGTCTCCACGGTTGGCATGGAATTTTTGCTGTATTACCTTTTTTGCAAGTTAAAGTTAACTTTGAGGAATGGAAGCAAACCCTAACAATTTCAGAAGAGCATTTTTTCTTTCTTTCATAACACGGAGGCACAAGAAATCAGTAATTTTTAAACTCAAATGTTCCCTGTGAACCAACTCTACCACTACCTTTGGCTCCTCTAAATCTAATACCGAATTTACTCGTCACAGATACAGTTCTGTGAGCTCAAAACATAGTGAAAATGTGCTTTTTAATTGGCTGTGGGAGTAGATGAAGAAATACAGTTTTATATTTACATTAGATTGGATCCTTTTAAGAGAATACCAGAAATCTTACTCTGCTTCAGCGTGCCTTAAGCCTTCAGGAGCACGCAGAGTTATGTTTATGAAAACATAAAAACAATCATGATTTCTCCCAATGGAGCACTAACGACGCATTCTTATACATTTGTAAAGCGTTGCCACTTTATTTTTCCTTTGTCGTTTGTGAGAACTTGTTTATATAAACTTGATGGAAACCAAGTTCAACCGACAGCTAAAAATTATTTACTGAGATGCTCGGTTGAAAATATTCTCGAATAATAACCACACAACATTGCAAAATATCACGACGCACTGTCTGGAGTAGAATCAAGTAAATAAATACGCCAGAGTATTTGCCAGTATTCGCTGTTACAAAATCATAACATCTCAGGGTACAAACAACGAGATTGTATAACGTCCCCACAGCATTTTTCAGAACAAAAAAAAAAAGGGGGTGGGGGGGAAAGAGGTGGAGAAACTCGGCAAAACAAAGTGGCAAGAACAGCTGGGGGAGGGGCGCCAGAGAAGGGGCGGAGAAACGGGACGCCGAGGCGGTGAGATCACCTCGGCCAGCAGCATGGAATTCACAAAGTTGAGTGTCACCGCGAATCCGGCCGGGCTCGCTGTGCGCCCGCACTGCACCGGGCTCGGAGGCCGCGGGGGGAGGGGGCAGGGGGCGGACTCGCCCGGGCAGCGCAGGGCAGGGCCACCGCGTCCCCGATCCGAGCGTGGTCCTCGGCCCTGCAATGATTTCATCTTCTCGGGGCAGAGAGGCCGAGGCTGCCACGTGCCCGGTCCGGCCCCGCGCGCTCTGCCCAGGGGACCGCGGCCACGGTGGCCGCAGGACCCGGCGGCGAGCGCAAGGAGAGGGCTGGCGGCCGGGAGAGGGTCGAGGTTGCTAAACCCGGGCTGGAGGGTTGCTCCGCCGAGGCGGCGGGCCCCGGGGAACAGTGCTCCCGGCACCCCCTTCCCCGCCGGAGGACAGGCCCGGGCGCGGAGCAGCTCGCGACCCCGCAGGATGCAGGCGGCGACCGGGCGGGACTGAGTCGCAGTCGCGCGTCCCCGCGGCCCCATCCCTGGCCTGCGCGCCGCGCGCTCCCGGCGGCGTGGTCGTGGCCGCCTGGCCTTCGCCCGAGCCCGTCAGCGGACACCCGCGCAGGGGACAGTGGCGCCCTGGGGCCGGGCCCCGCGCGGCGCGCAGCCCGCAGCTCCTTCCTTCTCCCGCGCCCGGGCCCCCGGAGGAACGCGCGTACCTTCCACAGCCTCCTCCACGATCTCGTCGTCGCTATCCATGGCGGCTGGGGACCCTGCCCGGCGCGGGCCGCGCGCTGCCTCCCGTCCCTCCGGGCGCTCCGGCGGCTGAGCGAGCGCTGGGGCAGAGCCCTGCGAGTTTGGAGGAGGAGGAGGAGGAAGAGGAGGAGCAGCCGGACTGGCTCGCAGTGCCTCCCCCTGCGGCCTTTTCAATTCCTCGGCCTCCAGCCGCTGCCGCAGCGGCCGAGTCCCCTCCCTTCGTCCCCGTGCCCCTCGCCTCCGTGGCTCTGGGCTGTCGCCGTGGCCGCGGCAACTTTCTCCCGGAATCCCCCCTCTTTGTTAGCGAGCAGCTGATCCGCTGACATCACCCCGCGCCGGTGCGCTCCCTCCCTCGCTGATTGACAGTTCCCTGTCCCTTCCCAGAAGTGCGGCTCCTTAAAACGGAAGGCGCCCCGGGGCCGCCCTCGCCCCGCGTCCCCGTGTCCCCGCGTCCTCGCGTCCCCTGCCGGCCGGCTGGCGCGCTCGGAGCTCGGGGCCGCTAGGGGCTCGGAGCGCCCGACCCGCAGTTGTGCCGTGGGGGACTCGCGAGCCCGCCTGCGTCCCCAACCCCCACCCGGGGCAGCTGCCAACGCTCCTCGGAAGCCGAGGAAGCCTTCCTGCCGCTCAGGCGCCTCGGCTCCTCTCGCCCTCGCCCCACGGCACCCGGCGGGCACCCGCGGCGGCACGAGGACGGCGCGCAGGGAGCGCAGGTGGCCGCGAAGCGCGCGTCACCCCCGCGGGCCGAGCTCCGAGACGCCAGGGGGCGCCGGGCCTCCCGATCCGCCGGCCTGCGGGGCCCTCGCCAGAGCTCCCCCCGAGTCCACCCTCCGCGGATCGCCAGGCCCTCGGGCCATGCTGAAACGCGTCCAGTGCGAACGGCAGCGCGCTCTTTGTGAGGCCGGCGTCTGCCCCGCCCGGGGCTGGGCTGGCTGCTCCGTGCGGCGGGCGACGAGGGGAGCCGCCGTGGAGGGGCCCTGGTCCGCGCGCCGCCTGCTCGCGCCTCCAGTCCTGTAGGGCGACGTCCCCGGCTGTCACCTCTGTTTCCCGAGTGCCAACCACGTCACGGCTTCAGCCGCGCTGGCCTGGTGAAAACCACTGGGTGCCCCTGGTTCCCGGCCCAGCCGCTTAGGCAGTGTCATGGCGCTGGCGCTCACAGGGGGCGGCGAAGGTGACCGAATGGCTGCGGGAGCGCACGGCGTCCGCGGAGCTGCCGCGCCGCTGCGGGCCGGGGCCGAGAACGGGCCCTGCGGGAGGCGAGGGCCGCGGCGGGGGCGCAGAAAGTTGTTTCATTTTGCTTTCTGGACAATGAATTCGACTTCGGGGATTTCAAAATACTTCCAGCAGCACCGGGAGGCCCCTCCTGGTTTTTGTCTCTGTGCTTAAATGCCGGGTTTTGTTTGTAAAAAACGATTATTGATGGCTTTTGTTTTTGTTTTTCTTTGTGAAAAAGAGGACAGTGCTAGGAACATGAGTCCCATACGCGGCCAGAAATTTCAGTCCCTTTTGACCGTGTTAGAAAGACGGGAGGGTCCTGGCCCAGGGCGATGGACCTGGTGAGACGTGGGGTCCCGGCGCCACTCACCTGCCGAGCTGAGCTTGGAGGCCACGCGTGCCAGCCCGAGCTCCTCCTCCTGGACGCTAGGGGCGCGGCTACTCCGCTGTGCGTTCTTGGGGCTCGGTTTCTCCGAGGAACTTTAGCTCAGGCTAGACGTGCTGGAATCCCCTGGCTCAGGTTAGACCCTGGCGACTGCACTGAGTCCCCGGCTTAGTCAGAGCCCCATCCTCTTCCCGCATAGGCGACTTCCTTGAAGTCTCTGCAGTGCAGACCCCTGGCTCCAGGCTCCACAGAGAAGGTGAAGCCACTTCCAGTGACAGTCCAAATGTGAGCCTCAGAAACAGGGTCTTATTTTTTTTTTAAAGAGCCATCTTTTATTGAGCTTGGTCACGCACTACTTTTGATTATATTTTTTCACAATTTCCCCTTTTGCATAATATCACTTTCCTTACTGATTATACTAAGGCACAAAAACACATCAGATAATTCATTTTTCCCCACCTTCCAGTTTAGTGTCAGGAATAAAAAATGCTGAAAACCAAAGGAAGAAGCGCAGATAATTTATTCCTTTACTCACATGGGATAAGGTAGAGGAGGGCTGGGTAGGGAGTGATGCAGGTGTATGCTTGGGTGTGTGAGAGACAAAGCCTATGTCCCTCATTTTTTGCTCTAGCTTTATTATTATTATTATTATTATTATTATTATTATTATTATTTGAGATCGGGTCTCCATGTGTATTCCAGGGTGGCCTCGAGCTCGTGGCGATTCTCCTGCCTCAGCCTCCCTGGTGCAGAGATTATAGGAGTGTGCCACCATGTCCGGCAATGCTGTAGAAGACGATGTGGAGCAGTCAGTCCCCTTGCTGTGTCGAGATTTTCCCGATCTTCGCTGCACCACCCAAAACTTTCCATGAGCTGCTTGGAGAATGCCTGCGACCTAGCACACAGCCCCACCAGCAGCACAGACCACAGCAGCACCTGCAAGGCTTCTAGGCAGTTAGCTGGGACAGGAAGGAAAACTGCCCGGGCACTTTCCCCACATCTGCCCAGGAGGCAGGCCACAGCTGGGACAGTCGCATGTCTCCTTTTTTACCATTTTGGCTCTGCACCCAAAGCTCATGCAAACTGTTTTATGGTACCCCTGAAACATACTCACCCATGCCTGTCGTCTCAGGTACTGCAGAGACTGAGGTGGGAGAACGGAAAAGTCAAGGCCAGCCTGGGCAACTTATGAAGACCCTACCCCAAAAGAAAAAACAAAATTAGGCATGGTGGCACATGTCTGTAATTGCAGCTCTAGGAGGCACTGTCTCAAGTGGGGGAGGGGGGCTGGGGATGTAACTAAATGCAAACGTCCTGAGTTCAACCCCCCAGTGCCAATAGTTAATTAATTATTTAACTTTGAAAAAGGTTTGGGGGTGATCAGTGGTAGAGCACCTCAGGTTTGATTCTGAATACCACAGATACACACACAACAACCCCCGAACAAGCAAACAAACAAAACACACCTTTGCCAGTCATTTCCCACAAGTTCAGCACCTGCTCCTCTAGACAGACCAATTCTTATTTCTAGCTCTGAAGCTACCAGCATGCCTGCTGCCGGATGAGGGCCAAGCATCGCCAGTGCTGACTTTGCAGAGCGGAATATTCTGCTTTTGCTAAACAGCACTGTTGTTCTCACAGGCGAGGGCTCTAGCCTGTTTTGGCAAAGTGCTTTGCTTTGACCCAAGCCTGAAGAGCATTTTGAAGTTGTTCTACTTTCCCACACCTACTAGAGGCTCTGAGCCGCTTCCGTCGCATTCTTTCCCGTCGTTTCCTTTATTGAGAGCTCATTTCATAAACCTTCTTTCCCCGAGGCTTCCCACCAGTTGGCCCTGCTATACTCTGCCCCCACCGGTGTGGTCACAGTCTGGGAGATGGAGCCCTTAATCACACAGTGTGCCGCAGTAGCAGCAGGAGCTGCGCCGAGGTGGGGGTGGGGGGACAACGTGGCTCAGCACCTGCCTTCAGAGCCCCGTGTGCCTGGGCAAACCTCACCAAGGAGGAACTGACAGTTGGGGTGTCCAGCCTCAGCCCCCAGGTGGGACTTGCTTGTGTGCTCACAGTAAGGAGTGGCTTTCTGCCCTGGCTTAGCTTGCACGTTCCATCGTTCCCTACCCAGCTTGGAACCCGTAAGTCCCTCTCCTACTACAGCAAGCAAAACGCTGATCTGATCTGATTCATTCTACCACCCATGTCTTTCCATGGAGAGCTAACAAGAGTCATCTGTTTACAGGATTGATGTTACTTTTGCAAAAGTGTATTTTCACAAGCTTCTTGTATTTTATGCATCTTCCTACATTTAGGGAAAACAAGTCTGTCAGTTTTCAGCTGTGCGCTGAGCAATTGGGGTGCTCTGTGAACGTGGGTTCACGTCCCACTGACTGCACCCTGGTCTGCAGGGAGAGGCTGGGGACCCCAGCAGCACCCCAAGTTCCTGGGAGGAGGAGCCTCTAATTCAGCAGTGGGGAGTCCCATCAGGGCCTTGCCAGGTGCCTGGAAGCTTGTGGTTGGTACCCGGCTCTGGCCTGCAGCATTTGGTCACACTGCCAACAGGGACACAAGGGGAGACTGAATGAGGAGACTCTTAAATAATCATAGAGTTCCTGAGTTTCTGTTTATTACTTATTTTTGATTGTTTGAGACATGGTCTTACTATGTAACCCAGGCTGTCCCTAAACTTGAAACAATCCTCCTGTCTCGGCCTCCCAGGTGCTGTGATCACAGGTGTTTGCCACCACTGCCAGCTTTATTAAGTCCCGTTTCAGCACTGCCCATTCCTCAATGCACTCCCTCACCTCGCACATGCACCGCACTAGTCTGCTAGTTGGATTGAATTGTCACCTGGGCTGTTTTGGCTCCGAGCTGCTGGGTGAAGAAGCTGTGTGGGCCTTAGTCTCCCCATGTGTAATAGGGAGGTTGGACCACATCGGTTCTAAGGTCAAAGCTTCTCTGTGCAGCTTTCCTGGGGGAAAGCTAAGCAGAACATGAGCGCTCAGGCAGGGGACAGAATAAAAGGAAACTTAAGAAGCCAGGGCCAGTCTGACAAACTGAATGTCCCAAGTCCAGGGCGGTCCCCTTCCCACCGGCACTGAGACATGAGACGAGAGCGCGGGGAGCCCCCGCCTTGGCCGGGGAGGGATCAAGGGTGTTCGGAAGAGGCCCAGCTCCTGCGTTCTGAGTCACTGAGCGGGTAATGGAGCGGCTAACTGCGTCAGGGACAGCTGCGGAAGCTGGGGGGCTGGGCGAGAGAGGAGCCGGGCGGGGGCGCGGGGGAGGCAACGAGGAGAGCGAGCGCTTGCGGAACGGGAACCTCAAAGGTGCCACACAGGGGTCGGGGCGCAGGCAGGGGCGCAGGCGCGCTGCTGCGAGCAGGCCTGCGGCGGCGGGGAGGGGACTCACGCATCCAGGCTGACCCGATTCGGTTCCGGCAGCCGGAAGTGCAGGAGAGAGAGGGCAGAATAACCTGACCCGAGGAAGCGAATTAAATAATCGAGAAAACGCGCCCGTTGCCATGGCATTGAAACACCCCGTGCCGCATTAAGCTTCTTTGTTCTCTTTCGCATGATTCAGGTGCTTGCAACCTGTTTTTGTGTCGTTGCAGTCTTGCCAGTCTAAAGCGAATTTAGGTCCCCGGGCATGGAGGAATGGACGAGGTGGCCCAGATATTTTCGTTTGGGGCAACTCTGGGCCAATATTCTTTCTCCCTGTTGTGTTGGGTCTTTTGCGCTGCTTCTTACAAGATAGGAAAACCCTAGGGAGGATTTGTTCTGGTGAAGCCAGGGAATGGCTTCTTCTTTTTTTTTTTTAAGGTAGAAAAATTGGAAGCAGTTTACAGAGACAATTGCTTTAAAAATTGCTTCAAAAAAAATTAACAGGAGGCAGAAATGTGAGCAATAAATACGATCACCATAAAAAATCAAACGTGCTTTTAAAATATTTTTACTTTATTGCTCTTAAAATTTGTTTTAGTTGGTTACAATTAAGATTACTGGGTGTTGCATTTGGGGGATGCAGAGGAAGAATACACTGTATACTCCTGAAATTATCATGCACTGGATGAATCCAAGGGTAGGAATTTAGGCTTAACTTACACAGTGTTGCACAAACCTAGCAACATTGGCCAAGCAGACTCACACTGACCAGATCCCCAGATAAGGACACTCCAGTCATCTGGTAAATACAGTTTCTCTTTGTAGATAAAGGCCCTGCAGAAGATAAATTCCATCCAGAAATTTACCCAGCCTGGTGTTAGAGGAAATGAAACTGTGTGATGTACAAGAGAAACATGTGCAGCTGGGTGTGGTGGCGCAGGCCTTTAATCCCAGCACTCAGGAGGCTGAGGTAGGAGGAGCGTTGTGAGTTCGAGGCCGATTTGGGCTACAACTCGAGCGCAAGGCCGGCTTGAGCTACATAGTGCGACCCTGCCTCAAAAAACTAGGGCTGGGAGTTTGGCTCGGTGGCTTAAGCGCCTGTCCTGCCACCCCTGCTCAGATGGCTCTGGCAGCTTCTGAGGCTTTGGAGGTCTTTTCTTCACACTGCAGCTTCTTCAAAGTGATTTCTCCACATGATGTCCTATCCAGCCCTTATTAACTGATTTTTACTTTTGTTTATTTATTTTGGAGGTGCTGGAGATCAAACTCGGGGCCTCACTCGTGCTAGAGGTTTTTTTTGTTTTTTGTTTTTTTTTTTTGCGGCACCGGGGATCGAACTCACAACCTCACACCTGCCAGGGCAGGCGCATAAGCCACTGAGCCGAACTCCCGGCCCTGTTTTATTGAGGCAGGGTCGCACTATGTAGCTCAGACCAGCCTTGCGCTCACGTTGTAGCCCAAGCCGGCCTTGAACTCACAACGCTCCTCCTACCTCAGCCTCCCGAGTGCTGGGATTAAAGGCGTGCGCCACCACGCCCGGCTCTTCGTGCTGGAGTTTTACATTGCCGTGGAGTTCCATCCGCGGCCCAGGTTGTTATTTTTAAAGTCATAATTGAATGCACTATATTCCTGATACAACAGTCAAGTTGCCTTTAACGAGAATTTGAGTACCTTCAATCTGTCAGTCAGAAATCTAAGCACCCTCTTGTTTTACTTCCACTGAATTCTAGCCGAGTCCATTATATATATAGAGTTTGCAGATCTTTTTCTTTCTCTCTTTTCCTCTTTCTTTCTGTATTAGCAGTTGAATACATGGCCTTCACACAGAACTACATCCTCAATGTTTCTCAATTTATTTACTTACATATAAATTACTTTATGTCTGAGACATAGTTTTGGTAAGTTGCTAAGTTGCCCAGGCTTGGCTTTAACTTGCAATCCCTCCTGCCTCAGCCTCCCAGAGTGCTGAGATTACTGGTGTGTACCCCCATACCCACCGTGCTGGTCTGAGGGCAACCTGGCTCCTAAGTGCTTGAGGAAACACTTCATTTGTACTTCATGGGCCACCAACAGTGGCTTCACCTTCCTAAGACCACCTTGGATTGTCGATAAACAAGACAGATTAAGAGCCGTGTGACTATCCTGTGACACTGCCCGTGGCTTCCCGGTACCTGCTGGAAGCTGTGTGGGGGCAGAGGGGCTGCCCCTTTCCGTGCAGAGATGGAGAGCGAGGTGTCCTCCTCATGACCAAATGGAACTCTATTCAGAAAGAAAAATGATCCCCCCTGGGTTCCTCACATCAGGCACAAGCAGGGGCTGGCTGAGTAGGCGTGGCTGGGGCCGGGGCACTGACAGGAGGCCTAGATCTCCAGTCTGCCCACGCGGAGAGGGCCAGACGCGAAGCCATCACTTCTGGGGCTGTGCTTTGCTGGGGGTCTGATTTGCAGTCTCTTGAAATCCAAAGTATTTTTTTAAGGTCCCTTAAGGGCCTCCTGATTGATTTCCGTGTTGAGTCGGCAGATCGGTTCCCAGGAACAGAGACGGAGGCCAGCCTTTTGGAACAGACAGATCTAGAGAGTCCTGCTCAAGGGTTTTTGCGCTGCAGACAGGGACGCCGAGAGCGCAGCGCCGTGGCGGGCTAAGGCTCCGTGGGCGTCCCCTGAGCCGCCCAGCGCGCTGGGAGCAGGACTCCTGCAGCTGGGCACCCGGCCTGCAGTGACCAGGGCTTCCGCAAGGTGGGAGCCCCTCACTGTGGGCCGCCTGAGCCCCGCTGCCCCGGCCTCCAGTTCTCCACCCTCCAGTTCTCCACCCATGCGGCTGTGGCAAGGGGTCGGAAAGCAGTTGAGTCCCGCAGTGGCAGAGCAGATGAGGGAGAGAGACAGGAGCAGGGTGACAACCTTTCCCTTCCCGCAAATCCCGTGGGGGTGCGGTTTCTGCAGTGACTCGTCTGAGTATTTCCATAGGCGCTCTGAACACGTGTGTGGAGCACGCGGGGGGCCATGCGGTAGATTCCTCTCGTTGATAGACTCACTTTTATCAGAGGGACTCTTTCTGTTGCCACCATCTGCTCTTTGAGTGTTTGGAGGGATTTATCCTGAAGAGAAAGTCTCTTGACGTCTCTGATTTGATTTTTACTTCACTGTGATTCCCCAAGACAAGACAGGTTGGGGGGAGGGGCCTGCCTCGAATCTCAAGGCTAAATCAGCTAAATGAGGCCCAAATATTAAAGCCCACCGGGCCTACACCTCATGCAGGCTTCCACCTCCTGCAGACCACGGAGCACCCTCAGGAGTGGGGCAGGGCAGGCAGGAGAGAAGACAGCAGTGACTGACAGTGAGCGACACCTGCTGTGTCCCGCGACTCCGCTCTTCAGCTGCTCCCCTGGGGCCCCAGCTCTAGGGACAGCGGGCTTGGAGCCACGGCCGCCGCAGCTGTGAAGAGGCGCCTTCGGGACAGGGAAATTGCTGCGCAGGTGTGGAGAGATCATTCCGGACGATGATGATCGGGTCCAGGGAAATGCCTCGCTGCTGTTGGAGGGGACTTCCGGCCCCGGGTGGAGCCCATGGTGGAGGGGGAGCGGCAAAGCACAGTGCAGATGAGATTACAATGAACTGTAATGAGGGGAGCACTGGCCGGTGTTTGGGACGTTCTGCAGCGCATGCGCCCACAAGGCCCAGTTTAGTGGTTACAAGCGGGCACTTTGGTTGCCAGAAGCCTCAGGAACATGTGCCCTGTGGTCTTTCCCCAATGCTGAGGGCTTCCTAACCCAGTGCTTTCCTAGTGGTCGTTGCTGAGGCGGCTTTAGGCCCCTGCAATGAGGGAATGGCACCTATTTCCCGCCTCATTTCTAGACACTTTCTAAAAATACATAGGTATGGGTAAAATGTGCTTATAGAATACACAGTGGTCTGTATTTTTAGGTGAGCCCAATCTTGAAGAAATATTTCACATTGATTCCCTTTCCAAGAGTACCCTCGATTCCGTGTATTACAGTCCAGTGGGTGTTTGCATGTTTTGTTAGGGTACTGGGGAGTGAACCCAGCGCCTTTCTGCTGAACAATATGCCCAGCACTTTTTTTTTCTTTAAAGCAGAAGCTTCTTGAATTGCTAAATTGCCCAATCTGAAACTGCCTCAGCCTTGTGGCGTGCTGGGATTACAGGTGTCTGTCACTATGCCCAGAAAAAGTGCATCGTATTCTTCCATAGTATTTCTCAAGACAGCCTTGTGACAGTATTCTTAAAATTAATAATAAAAATGTAAAACAAATCTATAACCTAGGAATTACTTCATTCAGAGAGGCAATCATAGCCC
>RJWM01032146.1:0-21686 GCA_004363535.1 Dasyprocta punctata | reverse complement strand
GGAGGAGGCATCAAGTACTCCGGGGGCGGCGGTGGCTCCAGCTGCGGCGGGGGCTACTCCGGGGGCGGAGGCTCCAGCTGCGGCGGCGGCTCCTCCGGGGGCGGGTCTTCCGGCCAGTATTACCAATGCCAGAGCTCCGGGGGAAGCTCCGGTTCCGGCGGCGGCTCCTCCGGGGGCGGTTCCGGTTGCGGCGGCGGCTACTCTGGAGGCGGCGGCGGCTCTAGCTGTAGTGGCGGTTACTCTGGAGGCGGCGGCAGCTCCGGTGGTCAGAATTACCAGTGCCAGAGCTACGGCGGCTCCTCCGGGGGCGGTTCCGGCTGCGGCGGCGGCTATTCTGGAGGCGGCGGCTCTAGCTGCGGCGGCGGCTATTCTGGAGGCGGCGGCTCTAGCTGCGGCGGCTCCTCCGGGGGCGGCGGCTCTAGCTGTGGCGGAGGCTCCTCCGGGGGCGGCGGCAGCTCTGGCGGTCAGTATTACCAATGCCAGAGCTACGGCGGCGGCTCCTCCGGGAGCGGTTCCGGTTGCGGCGGCGGAGGCTCCTCCGGAGGCGGCTCCAGCTGCGGCGGGGGCTCCTCCGGGGGCAGCGGTTGCGGAGGGGGATCCTCTGGGGGCGGAGGCGGCTCCAGCTGCGGAGGTGGCTCCTCTAGCGGCGGCTCCTCTAGCGGTGGCAAGGGCGTCCCGGTCTGTCACCAGACCCAGCAGAAGCAGGCGCCTAGCTGGCCTTGCAAATAAGGCCCCCTGGCTGCCGCGGAGACAAAAGAGCTGGAGGAGTTCTCCGTGGGCGTCGATGGGCTTAATGTTCTCATGATACTGCTCAAGGTTTCCAAATTTTTCATGTGTCTACCTACCTAGAAGAAGCCATCGAGTTCTCAGACTGCATCTCATTTTGCAGTTTTTTCTTGGTTTCTGTATGACTACCTCCCAATTTCAGTGCCTCTTCAATCAATAAATTTTGCAATTCATGAGAATGTCTGGATCTCTAACAGTCTTTGTGGCTTAAAATTAATCTGTGCCACTCTATTTTAACTTCTTTCCCATTCATTCGTCCATGCTGTCGTTAATAATGTCTTGGGACGATGTCAAGTGACAGAAGTTGGCAGTGGAGAAATGACTAGCAAACGATGACAAAAGATGTAAACAGTCTGGTTTAAGGCTTAAAATCATGAAGCGATCCCCAAACGAAGATCCTATTGAAGTCCATTACTAAACTGCCTTCAAGGAGCTTGGTAGCCACTGTGGGGTTAGGAGGGGTCCTGTTCACTGAGCTCAGAGCTGTTAAGATAGGCTGTCTTGGAAAGATGCTGTCTCTCATAGTCCAGCGCTTATTATGCAGAGTCTAAAAACAAAGCGAATATCCATTGGGAACACTGACTTATGCTACCCAAGCTCATAAGAGTATGAAAAAATATATTGGATATTCATGAGTCTCTCAAATGTGTGAGGCACTTTACTAGGTACTTGCAAGGGCAGAAGGAAGTAGGGGACATAGTCCTTGCCCTCTTGGAAGAGTGTCATCCCATTTAGAAAGATGCAGCATAAATGTGTGAGATATCACTACAGGAAAGTCCATGAGGAAATGGGAGGCTTTCTAATCAACAAGGAAGAAGCTACAGGTACTCCAAGAATATGGTAATTGCATAGCTCTCAGCAGAGATGTAGACCATTAGCCTGACCAGGTCTTCTTTTCTGTTGTAGTTTTATCAGCTTTAGATAAATGCTGATTTATTGATTTTCTCAAAGCAAAACTACACCAATAAGCCAAGGTCTCCTCTACCTAGTCACTGCTACAGACTGAAAACTTTTCCCCAACTTTGCCATTTAGAGTCATCCACCACTACCTTCATCGTTTTACATTAGAAATTTAGAGATAAAAACAGCAGCCTTAACAATATAGTAATTCACTTGCTGCATTATTTTAATATTAGTTTTTAAACAAATGAGACTTCAATTGTAGAGAAAATGGAGCACATGCATTTCATCCTATTGATCCTATTAATCAGAGCTAAACGAATCATAATGTATAAAACATATAAGACTTAGAGAGGAGGAGAGAATCAGAATCGCTGTAGTCTCCAGAATGAAAGGGGTGACACAACTAAATTCCTTGAGTTTTGTTTTTGCCTACTAGATTGCTCCCAGATTGAGCATCAGAAAGTATCTAACCAAGAAATGCTGACAGATGCAGAAAAAAGTAAGCCCCCCCGCTTTCTCTATCCAAAGGATCAGGAAAGATCATAGCAAGATTGACAATTCTTTGACAACATCTACCCTATTTCAAACACCATGGAAAAGAAATGAACAGGAATTCTGGGCTTTCACCATTGAAGGAGTCAGCATGAACTTACCCAGTGGTGAGGAGATGGTATACTTCCCACATACAGTGGTGTGGTATTAGCAGAGGTCTACAATAACAGAGGATTAAAAGTTATGTCATACACACAGTCACTTGTCATAATAAGAATGTAGAAAACCTTGAGTTTAATGAAAAAGGCCCAATCAGTAGATTCCAGCACATACTTTTGAATTACCTGTCAAGATGTTTAAAGAAACTATTATTATTATTATTATTATTTTTTTTTTTTTTTTTTTTTTTTTTTTTTTTTTTTGCGGCACCAGGGATTGAACTCACAACCTCGTGCCTGCCAGGGCAGGCGCTTAAGCCGCTGAGCCAAACTCCCGGCAAGAAACTATTATTTAAAAAACTACATTAAGAATCTACAAAAGCACTTGAAACAAATGAAAAAAATAAAAAAATAGAAGATATAAAAAAGATGGAAATTTCAGATGAAATATGATAACCTATTATAGAAGCGAAATTTAACAAAAGCTCACTGAATAGCCTCAGTAAAAAGGGAAATGACAGAGGAAAGAACTCAAAAAGATTAATTGATCAATAGTCTGAAAAAAAATAAGATGTTTAACAATCTGAGAAAACAGATTTGGCATTTGTGTCAGTTTCAGAAGAGAAGCCAGGGTGTGAGTTTGAAAGGTGTTAGAAGAAATAATGAATCACAATACCACAAACAATGAAAAAAAGTTTTTTTTTTAAGTTAGGGAGTAAATAACCCTTTAGATTCAAAAAGATTCACGAGGATAAGACATTTCTTATCACAAGCCATAAAGGCCAGAAAAAAAAAAAAAAAGACATTTTTCGAGTGATAGAGAACTGCTGTAAATACTGCATCTAGTAAAAATATCCTTCAAGAATAAAGGTAAAACAAAGATATTTCTTATGAAAAAAACAAAGAACATTTATTGCTAGCAGATCCATCCTGATATAACGGCAAATGGAAGTTCTAAGGAAAAAGAAATGATAAAAGAAGCCATGTGGAACATCAGGAATAATGAAAGAGGGACATGAGAAGATCAACATGGCCAGCTTGGTACAGCAACAAGCAAGATGGACTCTGGACTGTGCACTGAAGGAGGCAAGTATCCTGATGCCTGAGGCAAGGGCTACAGGGAAAGATACAGGAGAGAAAATGGAAAGAGAAAATCACTGGACAAAATCCAGTATCATGGGAATTTGGAAGGGGAAAGTGCTCCTGGATCTAGGCACCCCTTGCACTACAAGGCCAGGATACAGCCATCTCAAGGGAAGATTAGACTATCTGAGCAAGGGACCTGGCATTTTAAAGATTGCCTGGCAGTTGGAATGGGCTCACAATCACTCCGTATAACCTGTATACCAGGAAGAGCATCACTGTAAGTGACATATTCAGAAACCAGGGTTTCAGAAAGAATGGAAGCCAGAGAACTGCGTATGTGAGGACACCAGTGGGGACTCTGGAATTGGAAAACAAATGTGCCACTGGGATTAGAGACCTGTATCTAAGTGCTGATAGGACTGAGGCCCAAGAACTATGTGAGTAATCTGTGTCTGGATTTAGTGGGACTTTGGGCAGAGAGGAATCTTAACCAACTTAGAAATAATTAATCATTTGTCCCTACCACATACACCAGAAGTGCTGGGCTTGAGATGGCATCTAGTGCACTGGCTAGGCTAGCCCACACACCAGGGGGAAGTACCCAGCACTTTTCCAGGCCAGGTAGTTTGGGAGCTTCACCAAATTTTTCCCATTAAAGCAGGATGCTCTTGGGACAGTTACTGATAAAAAAAATTTAAAAATTAAAAAAAGTAAAACCTGCAGGCAGAGGGACAAAAAGCTGCACCTAGGTCAGAGAGCTTCTGGCAATGCACTAGGCAAAAAAACTGAAGGAAAAACAGGACAACTGCAAGATTTGCTCTGCAGTGAAGGGAAAATAGTAAGAGAACCCGTCAATAGGCAAACTAGACCACATCTTTTGCTCACCAAATTAACTGAGAGTCAAATCTTGGGACTGAGACAAAGGCTTTTAGTTAGCCACACCCAAGGCACAACTTGCAACTGAAGGTAGAATCAGAGCCATTCAGATCAGCAGAACTCCCTGCTCCAAGGCATCAAGCAGATCAAAGGGGGAACATGTCTTGGAGTCAGACTCTGGAGCATAAAAGAGATGTGTGGGTATTTTGGTTGTATGCTATAGCAACTGTGTGAAGATTTTTGTTTGTTTCTTTGCTTGTTGTTTTGGCTTGGTTTCGTTTCGTTCTTGCCTTCTTCTTCTTCTTCTTCTGCTTCTGCTTCTGTTTCTGCTTCTTCTGCCTCTGCTTCTGCTTCTGCTTTTTCATCTTCTTGCTATTATCATTATCATCATCATCATCATCATTATTTTAACTTAGTTTAGATTTTCTTCTTTTTGACCTCTCTCTTTTGTCCCATGTTCCCCATTATGTTTCTTCTGTCTTCTTCATTTTATTATCTTCTTATCCTCTCTTTGTCTTCATGTTTCATAAAGCATGTATATGAGGTATACCTGTACATGTTTTTATGTTTCCTTTTTGTTTGTTTGCTTTGGTACTGGGAATCGAATTCATGACCTTGCACTTGCAGACAGGCACTGTGCCACTGAGCTATATTCCCAGCCCTGAGGTAACTATATAAGTAAAAGAGAGTAAGAATTAGCCAGTGTTTTAACTTAAATATTAACTTTCATGGGTTCATCAGTGTAACTCTTACCAAAATCGTGCATAGGGGATACAAACAAAACTGAATACAAACACACTGACAGGTTTTGACACTCCATACAAAAAAAAAAGAAAGAAAGAAAAAGAAATATAATAAAACAAGACAACAAAAACCTGCCAAATATCCCAAAATGCCCAGAGAAGATACAAGGGGTAACTATGGAGAGGTGGAATATGCCTGAAGTGTATGAAATGACCAAGAAAGAAGCAAAGCAATTCGGGGAGCTGAAAGTTGATATAATGAAATAGAGCAGAATGATTAATTAAACTGATCAATGAGCTTTAAAAAGAGTCCAATAAAAAATTAGAACAGCTAACTAAAGCCACTCAAAACATGAATGGCAAATTTACCAAAGAATTAGACTCCATATAAAGGTACCAAACAGAAATCTTGCATTTATTTTTTTAAACTAAAGAAATTCTTTAATTTCAATTAAATAAAAGTTAACAAATTTTCTTTATTACACAAGGTGGAAAACGTATTACATTATTATATAAACTTAATGAAATCTATTGATCCATCAGAGGCATTAGATTAAACTGAGCAGCACACAGGCATTGGATAGTCATGCATCCAGGAGCAAGGGCTGGGTGTTTAAGGAACTTGGGCCCATGGTCAGGATCTGCACTCAGATTATACAGACTCTCTGTTACAGAAATCATTCTCATTCCCCAACACAGAGGAGACTGAAGTGTCAGGTTTGCCCACAAAAGGAGGAATAATTGCTGTGTGTGTGTGTGTGTGTGTGTGTGTGTGTGTAATGGTGTCAGAACTACAGCTCTTGTTTTGACTGCTATAGGGTGCCACTCTATTCTGTCATGTTCTCTCACAGCCAGTGTGGTTTCACACGGTTTTTGAACTGTTGTGTGGGAAATGTACACCGTGGCAGTGCTGTCTGAACAGCACACTGGGATCTTAACCTCAACCTCAACTAATTAAAGGAACCAAATTTAAAAGGATAAACAAAAAAAGAATTCTAAGGATTTTTTTTAATTCGAAGAGAATAAAGCCAAATGAAATAAAACAGAATAGAGTCAATCAGAACAAAACAATGACCACGGTACATGACTTCAAAAAAAGATAAAAGGAAATCCATAATGGCTACCACAATGCCTCTTGCCATCTTCAAAATAACTGCCCATACCATCAGGCATAATAAAATCAAACAAAATAATACAGCATAAAACCAATAAAAACAAAACAATGGAAGCAATACAGGACTTCAAAACAATAGTAAAACAACAGTGGTTACCATAATAATGCCACTTGTTATCTTCTAAGTAGTTGCCTATATCACCAGACATAATACAATCAAATCAAAATAGAATAAAATCACTCAAAACAAAACAGTGAAAGCCATATAGCACCTCAAAACAAGATAATAGGAAACCAATAATGGCTATCATAATATATTTTGTTGTCTTCGAAATAACAATCACTGCCATCAAATATGATAAAATTAGACAACCTGAAACAATAAAGTGAAACTAAACAGAACAATGAAAACCATATGGGATTCAAATTTTGGTAATACATTAACAATGGCCACTGCCTTCCCTTTTTAGACATTTTTTTCCCTTTCCCTTTCACAATATGTATTGTGTATTTTGGATCCCACTAACTCCTTCAGCTTTTTATACTAGGGAGACAGCACAATGTTCACCCATGTGACTCTGAATCATTTCATCCATGATCATGATCTCAAGTTGTATCCATTTACCTACAAGAGCCTCGAGATTAACTTTCTTTATAGCTGGGTAGCTTTCCATTGTATAAAAATACCATGTGTTTCTTATCCACTATGCAGCTAATGGGCAAGCTACCCCTACTTCTTTCTGGTTGTCTGTCACATACAGCATTATACTCTCTCCTTTGATTTTCAGTCTATGAATCCCCTTTTGAGTTAAATGTGTTTCTTGTGTAAAGCATATTGACAGATCCTGTCTCCTGATCTACTCTGCCTGTATTCCTTTTTATTGGTGAATTAAGGCCATCTACATTAATGGTTATGGCCAACATGCACTGCCTCATCTCTACCACACTATTTTCCTGCCATGGGCTGCCTACTTTTCCTCTCCATTCAGTTGTCTACCCCACTCAGTGATACCCCTCTGCTGCTGTTCCTGGAATTGTGGTCTGTTTTATCTCTCTCTAGAGTGTCCTTCAGTATTCTTTGTAGGGTTGGTTTGGTGATCAAGAATTCCTTCAGTTGTTCTTTGTCATGGAAGCATCTTGTTTCTCCATTAATTTTGAAAGATAGTTTTGCAGGGTACATTAATCTGGGTTGGAAGTTGTTTTCTTTCAGGACTTGAAATGCTTCACTCCAAGCTCTTCTTGACTTGATGGTGTGTTGAGAAGTCTGTTGTGATTCTGATGGGTTTTCCTTTATAGGCAAAGTCTTAGTTACTTTTCACTCATTGCTGAGACATAATACTTGATGCCTAAAATTAGGGAAGGAAAGGTTTATTTCTTACAGTTCTCAGGAGTTTCAGTCCATACTCAGTTGGCTCCAAGGCAGAATGGCAGGGCGAGGCAGCCATTCATGGCAGCTGTCAAACAGCAGGGCGTACAAACCCAGCAAGAGAGAGAAAGAGCAAGAGAGGGACCCACCTTCCACTCATCCTTACACTGTATGTCGGTTCCACCCCTGAGCGGATGCAGCACTCACATCGTCCATCTCAGTGCTAGACAACAAGCCAATCACAAATGACAGACTCAGCCCCATCCAAATTACATGAGGACTTGAGGGGACACAGAATCCAACCAATACAGGTGATCTGTTTCTTTTCTCACAGCTTTTAATATTCTGTTCTTGTGTTGAATTTCTGGGATCTCAATTATTATATGTCTGGGTATAGATTTATTTTGGTTATGGCTAACTGGAGTTCTATATGCGTCACTTATCTGAATGTTACTTCCTTTTCCCATGCTTGGGAAGTTTTCTGATATTATTTCTGTAAATAGACTTATAATGTCATTTGTGTTGACCCCTGTTTTTTCACCCACACCTTTTATTCTTAAGTTATGTTTCTTTGGCTTGTCTTGCAGCTGTTGTATTGTTACTTCCAGGTTCCTTGTTATTTTTAAGAGATCTTTCCTTTCACAATCACAAATTGCAACCTGTCTTCAAGATTTGTAAGTCTATCTTTAGTTTCTTTCAAGTGGTTTTGCCAACTTTCAATGGAGTTTTTATTTTCCTGGTTATCTCTTTGTATCTGTTTCATGTATTCTAAATCATTTTTGTATTGTTCATTCAAGGTTTCCCTCATTTTCCTGTGGTTCTCTATTTTTTATGTCTTCTTTAGAGATGTTTTGCAATTCTTTTATTACATTTTTCATTTCTTCTTTAGTATTTCTTTTCTACTTTCTTCTATAGCCTCATGAAGTTGTTTCTTTACTTCAGCTGCCATCGCTTCAGAAACTTCAGGTGTGCAACTCCCAATCTCTTTCGTGTTTGCATCTCCTGGACTTGCTCTGCTTGGATTGGAAGCCAGAGACTGCCTTTTGCTTCTTTGTCTTGGCACATTCCTGGGTTCTTCTGGACAAGTGTGTTGTGGGATCCCAGGCACTCCCCACATTGGCTACAATTTCTCTGAAGTGAGACTGTTTGGTTCTTCTAGACAGTGCTGCTGCGGGTATCTGATGGTGGCCATTGGGTGCAAAGGTGCAGGGCTGTTTGCTGCTTTTCCCAGCCTGTGTTGGCTCCCCAATGGCTGATGGAGTGTACACAGGGGTGGGGCTGGCTGCCACCTGCAGACCTGGGCTGGTCACCGGCAGGATCCTCCTCTACCACCCCTGGAGTGTGCCTGGAGCAGAGCTGACCTGCCTGCAGACCAAGCTGGCCACCAGCAGAGAAACTCCTTGAAGGCTGCTAGGAAGTGCACAGGGGCGAGGCTCAGTCCCAGCAATTTCCACAGGTCTATGCCCAGCTAAGAGCTGCTGGAGGAAGCTAGCAGCATTTCCGATTCTGGAC
This sequence comes from Dasyprocta punctata, assembly GCA_004363535.1. Taxonomy (NCBI): domain Eukaryota; kingdom Metazoa; phylum Chordata; class Mammalia; order Rodentia; family Dasyproctidae; genus Dasyprocta; species Dasyprocta punctata. The sequence goes on along the minus strand of RJWM01032146.1, from coordinate 12,650 downwards.
TTATCCAGCCTGACTCCAAAATGGCTCCCAGTTAATTGCTGTCTCCTGCTCTCTCTTGTGGGAGGACTGAGTCCTCTACACTCGCCACCAGCCTGTGCAGTCTTCCAGGTGTGACACTCCCCTCCACTGCTACTCCCCTTCAATGCTGCCTCTCTTTGCAGATGCCTCCAGGGTCACCAGTTGCCATGTCACCTTGATCATGTGTCCCCAGGTTCCAACAGCTCCTCTCGCACTGTGGGTCTGGCTCTGGGGGAAGGTGCCACCAGCTACTGCCTTCTTTGTTTAAGTTTTTCTTTTTACTCTTTCTGTGGGCTTCAATTCTCACTTTAGATTCTACCTGGGTCCAGGGGGCCCACTTCTTTCCTTCTTGTCTTCGCCACAATGCTATATTCCAGCATCTGGACTGTATCTCTCAGAGAGGCTGTTTACTGTTCCGCCATCTCTCTGGAAGCCCAGAAATCTTGCATTTAAAGAATTCTGTTGAGGATATGAGCAGAAGAAGTGAGCATTTGGAAAAAAATGAGAATGGTAGGTCTAGAAGATTGATCTGATATGCAAAATCATGTACTCAGATGTACGTTAAAAATAAGACTCAAGGGAAAACTAATTCAACAGCTACTAGATGATACAAAGAAGACTCATCTAAAACTAACTGGAGAAAAAGTCAGAGAATAACACACATGGAATTAAAAATCTGTTTACAGGAATCATGGCAGAAAAATTTCCAAGTACAGGGAAATTGTTCCACATACAGGTAAGTGAGGCATATAAAATCCCAAATAGGGAAAAGGAACTAGGATGAGGGAAAGAGGAAAGGAAGGAAGGGAAAAGAGAGAAAAAAAATGCAAGTTGGTTGCACTATGAGTGTCTCTTAGCCCATGGAAAAGGAAGATTTACACTAACATTGATTAGAGAATTTTTATGCCATATCTTGTACTCCGAGTAACTAAAGATAATAATATGTAATATATGAGCCATTGTTATTCTCCTATCATTTTGTTACAAAATTTTGTTTTACCTTTTTTCCATAAAATAAAAAAGTTTTTTAAAATCCCAAATAGTCATAAAGCATGCTTCAATAATTGCAAATGAATTGAAATTATTGCACGCCTTCTATCAGATCATAGTGCACTAAAGCTAGAAATCAATGGCAAAGTTAAGCCACAGAAAGTTTGCAAATACCTGGATATAAAATGACACACTCGTGAAGCATTTATGAATCACAGAAGAAATAAATGATTCCTAGAATCAAACAATAAAGCCAGTGCAACATACTAGAACTGAGGGGACCCAATGAAAGAATTCCTAACAGGAAAAGTTATTATTGTGAATGTTTACATTAGAAAAATAGAGTGAATCCAAATAAATAGTCTCATGGTTCACATAAAGTTCCTAGAAAAACAAGAAAAGACTAAATACAAACTGTACAAGGAAAAAAATATATGAAGCTCAGAGTTGAAATTAATGAAATTGAGACTAAGAAAACATTGCAAATAATGAATAAATCATAGAGCTGGTTCTTTGAAGAATAAACAAAACACATAAACTCTTAACCAAACTTACCAAAAGAAGGGAAAAAAAGACTCATGTCAATGCACTTAGAATTGAAAAAGGCAGACTTCCAAGACTTGGTGCCCAAATGCTGGAATATAGCAATGTGAAGAAGAGAAGGAGAGGACTGGGTTCCTAGAACCCAGGAAAAACCTGAATTGAGAATTGAAGCCCACAAAGAGAGTGAAGAGAAAGATTTCAATGAAGAAAAAGGAGGTGGCAAATGGTGCTTTCTCCCTGGGCTTGCACTCATGGCATGGGAGGGATGGCTTGAACCTGCAGACCCATGTTGACTACTGCTGAACTCAGAGGCATCCGTGAAGAAAGGCACCAGTGGAATGGAGTAGTGGACACAGGAGACTGCAGTGAGTAGTGAGTTACTTGGGTTCAGGCATTGCCAAAAGAAGGCAGTTGGCCAGTAGCCATCATGGAAAGGGACCAAATGAGCTCAACTCAGAATAGCTACAGTCAGCCCCATCTAGTGGCTCCCAGTGTCAGGGTGAGGCTGCCAAGTTCAAGTCAGTAAGAGGTCTAGCAGCCAAGTTCAAGTTGGCAGGAGGTGCAAAGAGTGTTACAGGCTGATCCAATCAGGTTTCAACCTCACAGTCAAATATAAGTCTGAACTTCACTGGATGAAAGATTCAGGCTTGCTGGAATTATCCACTACCCCATGGTAAAACTACAGCTGGCATGCTGGGGTTAATCACTAGGTTCTGAACTCTCTCTTCCCACAGTGTCTACCAGTGACAGCAGAGACACCCTTGAAATGGACATTTTTTTCTTAGTTTCTTCCTTTTTATCTTTCTTTTCCTATTTTCACTTTTTTTTCTTGATGGTTTGTTCTTGTTTTTATATGAGTGATAACACAGTTTCTAGTTTTTTTGTTGTTGTTCTCTTCTCTTCTTGTTTTTTATCTCTTCCTTCTGTCTTTCCCTCCTATTTTCTTCAGTTTCACAAAATTTGCTTGATTTTCATTTGTCCTCTAGCCTTGCTTCTAATCTCTTCCTCTTTTATTTCTCTGTGTTTTTCCTACCTTTAAATTTAATCACTTTTAAATTTTCTCCCCTAAGCAAGTTTCTCTGTGATTTCTACTTTTGCTGTCCACTCTTTCCTGATTCTCCACTTCATTTTCTTAAAATTTCTATTAGTACATGTTTGCAGTGCATATGATTATACTCATTGTGAGAAGCTGGTACATGTACAGAATACATTGTAATTCTTTTTTTACTTCTTTTTCACTTCTCTAAGTTTTTGTTCATTGTTTAATACTGAGTTACTCTAGGAATCAGAAGTCACAAAACAATTACATTTCAGGGTCTCTGGGGTCTCTGTGCCACACTGACTGGGTGGAAGGCAGCCACAAGAGACAGACACAAAGAAGGGATGGGCTAGTTACAGATCCCCTGAGAAGTTTAAGCGGTAGTGAAATCAATTTGCCAAGCACATTCCAGTTCCATCCTCTGTGGTGAGAATCCAAACTTGTCATGTGGTTTTCTGAGACAGCTCTATCTGAGAGTGCTGATAAATCCAGCAGACTGCTTAGCTCCCTTGCTGCCTACTTCTAGCACAGAACTGAGGGACCTATTTGCTTTTCCTACTTGCCAGTATGATTGGGTGTATACATCAACTTGGACATTTGCTATATTATGGGATACATGGACAGAAAGAACAAAGGATAGACCCCAAGAGATGTACTACAAAAGCCCATAGGCCATAACGGTAACTGGAGGCAACAGTAACTTGGAGTGCATAGAAGAGCACAAACATTAAGAGCCTTAGAGTGAATATAGACCTGAGGCAAACACTATGCTATTTACTGATCACACACAGTAGGAATGACAGGGCAGGATTTAGCATTCACAGAGCAAAAAGGTGATGTGAAAACAAAGTAGGCCATATTTGTGACTCACTATTCCCCATCCATATCTGGTGGATTCCCACACCATGGATTTTGCAAAGAAAGGATGGAACACAAGGAGAAACTTTTTGAACTTGTTTCTCTGATTTTTGTTTCTTTTTCTTATCTTTTGCTCTTTGTTTTTATTCTCTTTTCTTATATTTCTTGTTTGTTTGTTTTTTACCTAGTTCTGTTAACATTCTTTTATTCTTTAATTGGGTATTTAATCTTACTTCTGTCTCCTTGCCTTCCTTTTCTTTCTTTTTCAAATTTTATTACTTTCATTTTTCCCTTCAACCACCACTTCTCTTATTATTACTATTAAGCTTTATTAATTTTTAGCTATTTAGATGACTCTGTGCTATTACTTTTCTATTGCTAATGATGGTATAGTTTTTTTAGTAGATATTTACTGTACATTAACATTTCATTTGTCTTTGTGTCTATGCTATTATTGTAGATCTCTTTTCTATAATTAAGAATGATGTAGTTCAAAACAAGACAACAGGAAATCAACAGTGTCTACCATAATGTCTTTTGTTTTCTTCAAAATAGTTGTCATACCTTCACACACAATAAATTCAAACAAAACAAAATAGTATAAAACCAATCAAAACAAAAGAATGAAAGTATTGTTGCTTGCATTGTTCTGTTCTGATTTGCTTTGTTCTGTTTTGTTTTGTTTTGTTCTATTTAAAATTTAAAAAATTTAAAAGTTCGAAAAAAGAATGATGTAGTTGTAGCTATTATTGGTTCTTATGGTAGATCAATAACCAATTTTTCTCTGATTCTAATTATTCCTCATTTATTTTCTGCTGTTCATGGTGGCATAATCATTGCTTTTAATTGGTTTTTATTATATGCTAATATCTATTTTATCATTGTATCATCAATATTACTGCAGTTCATTTTCTCCTCTGTGTGTTGCAGGGGATGAAGCCCTCAGAAGAAGGTTAGACACTAGCAAAACGCTCAATTATTATGCTGAATAAATTGAAGAGGTGTGTAAATACCAGAACATAACAAAACCCAAGAGTACATCCAGGGAGACAAAAGTTAACTAAAGATATCTCCATAGTGACAAAATTTCTCTACCCTAATTGATTTTCATCCCACAGCACAAAAGCAAAAGAAACATGAAAAAACAAGGCAACAAGGTGCTCTTTCCAAACCTCTAACTGTCTAAAAGCTAATCTCATGGACATTAAAGTAGAAGAAGCTATAGGCAAAAAATATTATAAAAATATTTCAAGAGATAAAACAGGTAACATATTAGCAAGTGCATGAGCTGTTTAACAGATTCAAAGAGTATTTAATTAAATAGAAAAAATATTTTACCAATAAAATATTTGATACTCTTAAGAAACAAACAATAAATTAATTGAGTTAAGCAAGACAATACAGAATCAAGTCACCATTTTGGAAAAGGATTAGAGAACATAAAAGTAAAGCAAGCAAAGATAAATGACATGAAAAAGTTAATAGAAAACTTGGATGCCTGCCTTGACCCAATGTGAGGAGAGAGTGTGAGAAAGAGAAGGCAAGGTGGATGCAGTATATCATGAACTCAATGATACCATAAAAACGACAAGACAATATGTAAGTTGGATTGAGGAGTTGCTAGGTGATTTAAAAACAACAAACTCAGAAATATAGGAATAAGGAAAAATTAGAAGATGACTCAAAAGACAAGTTTATTCACTGAAATCATAGCAGAAAATTTTCCAAATGTGGGAAATGAATTCAAGTATAAGAGGCACAACCACAAAGGAATCTTTCCACGACACATTATAATCAAATTACATAAATTCAACAAAAGAGGAAAATAAAAAATATAAATAACTATCAGCAAGTAACTTATAAAGGCAAGCCCAACACAATAACTGAGTTTCTAAGCACAAACCTTAAAGGCCAGGAGAGCATGGAGTAAAGTTTTCAAGTCTTGAAACAGTAGTGAATCCAGACCTTATAACTTGCAAAACTGGCTTAAAAATCGACAGAGAAGTAAAGATTTACCATGACAAAGAAAACAAAGAAATTCATAATCACTAACTCAGCATTGCAGAAAATGCTTAAATGAATCTTTCATCGAGATAGACAGGCCACCAGCACAAAAGAGCCCAAAGAAAAATATATACCTAACTGGAAGCTAAATAATTCAAAAAAAAAAAAAAAAAAAAAAAAAAAAAAAAAAAAAAAAAAGAAAAAAAAAAAAAAAAAAAAAAAAAAAAAAAAAGAAAAAAGAAAGGGATCAGCACTGGATAAATAATGCAATGGCAGGATTTAATAAATACCTTACAATAATAACTCTTAATGTCAGTGTTTTCAAATCCCCAATCAAATTACACAGACTTGCAGATTGGATCAAGAAACAAGATTCAGCATATAATGCCTACAGGAGATAAACCTTATCACAAAGGAAATACATACACTAAAAGTGAAATGTTACTCCATTCAAGCATAGCCCCAAAACAGCAGGAGTTGCTGTCTTATTTTCAGATACAGTAGACCTCAAACCAAAACTGATGAGAAGAAACAAAGATGGCTGCCATATACTGGTTAAATGAAATCAACAGAAAGAGATAACAGTTGTAAATATGCACTGAATGCCAGTGCACTCAACTTCAGAGCAAAATCTACTAGACTTAAAAGGACAGGTACCAACCCCTTCCTGTGAGCCAACAGTGGCCATGCATCCCAGGAAAAGAACCAAGAAGAAGCCACCTCCTTTCTGTGAGCCAGCAGTGGTCATGGGCTGGGCCAACCCCTTCCCGTGAGCCAGCCAGTGCGGGGACTGGGAGACAAAAAATGCTGAAACACTCCCACCAACCCCAAGCAACCAGCTGATTCAGAGAAACACAGGCTGAGATGATAGCTACTGTAGTACAAAACAACTTACTGCTGTATTGTTTGATTTTCTTTGCAGGCCTAAAGTTGGTAGTCTGAGTATCTATTTAGAGGATAACAATATGCAATATAGCAACTATGGCGGATTTCCTTCTGAAGGTGGTAGCCATTGTTAATTGCCTATTATCTTGTTTTAAAGTCTTGTATCATTTTCATTGTTTTGTTTGGTTTGGTTTTATTCTGTTTTTCTTTGATTTTATTATATCTGATGGCATGGGCAGCTATTTTGAAGATAACAAGATATATTATGGTAGTCATTATTGAGTTCCTATTATCTTATTTTGAAGTCCTGTATCACTTTCAGTGTTTTGTTTTGATTGGTTTTATTCTGTTCTGTTTTGTTCAATTTTATTATGTCTTACAGTATGGATAGCTATTTTGAAGATAACGAGAGGCAATATAGTACCATTGTTGATTTCTTATTACCTTGTTTTGAAGTCCTGTATCACTTTCACAGTTTTGTTTTGATTGGTTCTATTGTTTTATTTTGTTTGGTTTTATTCTCTTTAAAATAAAAAAAGACAAATAGACACCAATACAATCATAGTGGGAGAGTTTAATGTTCCACTCTTTCAATTAGGAACCAAAGATCAACAAAGAAATATCAGAGCTGAACCACACAGTTGAAATGAATTTGACAGATATCTACGGGAGTATTTGATTTGACAGGAACAGAATGCATACTTTTCTTAACAGCATGCAGGATGCTTTGCAAAGTAGACCATATACTCGGCCTTAAAGAATACTTAAATAAATACACAAGAATTAAAAGAATACCTTGAAAATTATTGGATCATAGTGGAATGAAGCTGAAAAACAACACCAAAACAAGCCACTGAAATGATGTAAACACATGAAGTTTAAATAGTACATTATTAAGTAACCAACAGAACACAGAAGAATGCAGGAAAGAAAAAACAAAGTGCATAAATCAAATGACAGTCAAACCACAACATATCAAAATCTACAGGATAAAAGCAGTTTATAGCTGTAAATGAACACACAGAAAGAATAGAGGGATCCAAAATAACCTAATGATGCCTCTCAAAGTCCTAGAAAGATAAGAAAATTCAAATATTAAACCAATAGAAGGAAAGAAATTATAACAATTGGAGTGAAAATTAACAAAACTGAGACAAGCAAACAATACAAGAGATTGATGACTCAAAGAGTGGGCTCTTTGAAAAACTGGGAAGAGGACCTGGGTGGAGATAGAAGGGAGGTGAGGGGAAAGGGAAATAAAAAAGATTAAGAGGTGATATGTATATATTCCATTTCTCCCATAATGAATATAAATACTGTGTGTTATAAATATATACTAACAAAAATTAGAAAACGCATATGCATGTATATATATATATGTATATATATGTGTGTGTATATATATATATATATATATATAGTGATTTGTCAATCAAAAACAAATATGATAAAACAAAAATAAAAATTAATGAAGTTTAGTATGGTCATTTTGTTTTCTTTTCTGGGTCTATTCATTGAGATGTCATTACTTTCTTGGTTCTTCTTTACTTGATCTCTTGCTCTATGTCCAGAACTCGAATTTCAAGTATTCAACAATATAGTGACAATAATGACACAATATATAAACACCTCCATAGATGCATATCATTTGACTCTTCAGTCTTGTGAAGTAGAAATCATTGCCATCTTATAAATGAAGAAACTGAGACCTAGAATTGTTTACCTCAGGTCACTCGTAAAGGTTGGTGTCAGATTAGCACATTGGATCAGAACTGAGAGATCCAAATTTCAGTGCAAATTCAAAAGAAGCTTTATGTCCTCTTATGAGTTGCTTGGTGTCAACTCTGGATATAAATTTCCTAATTTTAAAAAAGATGAGAAAAGAAGAGACGAACTAAATCAGTGCCTTTAAACTTTATGAACACATAAAAATTTCCTGAACTGTCAGTAATTAGTGCAAATTTCTCAGCTTTTCCTTAGAGAATCTGACATAAAGGTCTGTAACATAATCTAGGAATTTGCATTTTAATGATTACCTAAAGTATTTCTGATACAGATAATCAAGGTCCATTCTATGAAAAGTACAGTCATATTTTCTATAAGGCTGCCTCCAGCTCTGGAATCTTTGGGTCTATGATTTCAGTCATTATGGGGCATGACAATATGTTGTTCTAGTGTCCTGTAATTTGGTGACAAAGGAGGTTAGACAGCAAGAAGTACAGTAAGTATCAGCAAGTTGAACATATCACTTAATCTCCCTGAAATTCCTGCTTTATTTATAAAATTCAGGTAATCATTCTATGGACACAATTATGTACTAATTAACTGAAACAACTTAGGTTCAAGTACTCAACACATTTTTGATGTTCCAAAGCAATAATTTATCAAAAAAATTTTAAATTATGTTCTTCATTCATTGTGGACCATGCTTACCATTACAGTAACTCCTCAGTTTCTCAAGGAATGCTCTACTTAGTCTTCCTCTTGTTTGCTTTCATTTCCCATCACTCACCCACACTCTGCAGTATTCATGTGGTGTGCTGTCACTCCATAAATCTTGATGTTTCCTGCTTTAATGCCCAATTTTCCTCCAAAAAGCCCTTTTCTTTCTTCATCTAGTTACTTGCCACTACTTCTTCAGGCTTTAATAATGTGTGCATCACTTCTAGGAGACTTTTCTCAATGCAGCAAGCCTTTCACTTGTGCCCCTTTAAATCCTCATATACACCCATGGTAGCACTTACCAGACTGCACTGTGGGTCACTTCTGAGTGTATCATTTATTCACCAGCCTCATATTAAGGCTGTGGTGTCAAGAAAAAGAAAACCTGGATGGAAGAGAATATGCACTGACCCATCAAACCTGCCATGAGTGAGAAGTCAATCTTTTTGTCTTATGTCACCATGAAGCCTATAATTTGAAAGAAAATGGCAACTTGTAAGAAGGCCTACCTTGACTAATGTGATTTCACACTGACAGCATAAAGGAAGATATCCAAGCAAATAGAGAAGAAAAGTTGAAATATGTACAAATAGGAGTATAGATGCATCTTTGTATTAACTGATGTATGAACCGTTAGGAACTGAAATGTGCCCCCGCCCCGATTATGTTTGTTGAAGCCCTATACCCAGTGTGATGGTATTTGGGAATGGAACCTTTGACTGATAAATAGCTTTAGAAAATGTAGTCCTGGTCTGGTGGGACTAGTATCCTTCTTAGAAATGTTCCTTCTTCCCTCCCCTTTCCCCTCGCTTTCCCTCTCTTTCTCTCCCCTCCCCTTTCCTCTCCTCTCCTTTTCTCCTCCCTTCTTTCCCCTCCCCTCTCTTCTCCTCTCCCTCTTCTCTCTGTATCCAGTAAGAAGGCAATCACCTGCAAAATAGGAAGACAGCTCTCACCAGAACCCAACAATGATGGCACCCTGATCTTGAGCTTTCAACCTCTGGAACTGTTCACAATAAATATCTGTTTTTAAGCCATGCAGTTTTTGGTATTTTGTCATGCAGTCTAAGCAAACTAATACATACTTTGTGACTGGATAGTAAATAACTAAATCATATTCCATAAATTAATAAATAAAAGATTTCCCTAAATTTTGTAGCTGGACTCAAGAAAAGGACTGACTGGATAGTTCTTTTCTAAGCTGTTCCCTCTGTTCCTGGAAAGAGCATTTGGAAGTTGTGACTCCACTGTTGCTGTGAGCTTCAAATAGGGCTAGATACACTTTTGCTTAAAGAGAAGGCAAAACTAAGTATGGAGAAATGTCTTTACTTTTAAAAGGTGATTTTTTTTTTTCTTAAATTGTTGGTTTCTGCCAAAAAGCCAGTCTGGTGTGCCAGAAAACCCAAAATGTGGAGTAAAATAACTGGATTTGAGGATCAGGGATTCTGGGACTTGACTTTGGACAGATCACTCAACCTACCTGAGCTCCATAAAATAAAGCGAGCACTCTACACCGCTGCCCTCGAGCTCAACATCTATAATCCCTGTCTTTGTGAAAGAAGCCCAGGAGTCCTTGCTTCAGTGCGCCAGTCAGTTACATCCCACATGTGAGCACCAGCAGATCTCGCCTGCCCCCTGCTGGTGAATGGCAGTACTTCACCTTAGGTCTCAGGTGATGCTCCTCTAGCTCCAAAGTGCTGTCTGTATTCAGCGCAGTGCTATATGGGTCTGACAGTGGTTCACCGGGCTTAGCCACAATTTCCACAAAAGTAGTTTAAACTGTCCGTGAATCCGTTATGAACATTAGCAGTAAATAGCCTAGATATAGAAAAGAGTACAGGCTTTGAATTCAGACAGGCTTGAATTTGCAGACTCTAATTCATGCCTTGAGCAACTAAGCCATCTTGACCACTCACTGTCACTGACCAGAAAGTGGAAACTTTTGGTTGTCACCTTTCTGAGGCCCCTTGTTCTTTCAAAAACAGCAATTTATTAGAAGATGTAAGACAATTCCCATTACTAAAAAGACAATCATTCCTTCACTGTGGAAAAGAGAGAATTTCTCACAGCAACTATCTTACTGGAGCTCATGAGAAAAACAGCAACTATCTTACGGGAGTGGATGCTCAGAGAGATTAGTTTCCAAAGACACCATGTTTATATTTGTTTCTGTTTTTATTTATTTATTTTTATTTTATAATCAATCATCACCTAAAACTCAAAGAAAACTTCCTATGGTAGAAGAAGAATAGAAAGAGTTGGAGTGAGAAACCAGAAAGCCATTTCCCAGAGAAGGAAATTCTTCTTCAAGGAGTCCACAGCAGAGATTCCTGGCTCCCTGAAAGGGTGGAGCATAACTCAACCTAAGCCTCCCACTCTGTAGGGGTCATTCAAACCTCAGGGCTTTATTTTGCCAGTATCTATAGTGACCTTTATTTATGACTCTCCCCAAGTAGTGATGCAACTCCCATAAGCTATTAAGCCACCACCAAATTCCATAACTGGCCTAGACCCCACACACACAAAGATGGGCAGTGCACAAGTCTTAGTCCTTCCTGAGCTCAAGGTCTCGTGAGAAACAGAGAAACCAATCATGCAATTAGTTCATTAACCATCTCCCAAATATTCATTGATCTCCTGGAGGCTGGGTGTTCATCTCAGAATAAGACAGAATTCAGTCACACAAAGCTCATAACTTTACTGCATGATAAAGAGAAATAAGCCTAAATTTCAGCACAAAATGAAAAACAAGAGTTCTTAGGGACTTTAATTAGGGATCTCTGCCTGGAGAAGTGAGGGAAGATAAAAAGAAGATGTAATATTTACATAGGAGTTTCACGAACCATTAAGCTATTCATCCAAAAAGTATATTCAGAGGCATTGACCTCAGAAGCCAGCTGTATTGTGGGAAACGATGTGCTGGTTGAGTCAGGAGAGAACAAAAGAGACAAGGAAGGGAGTGGATCCTGAAAAGGAGGTCCTAGCGCAGATTGCGATGTTCCTACTGTGCCAAAACAAGAAGTTTTGATTTTATCTTGTGAGTAATAGGGATACAAGGCCCTGACAGGTTAGACATGTTTTGTGTGTGTTAGAGTACTGTCTTTTGTTTTTAAAGAAAGATTACCACTCAAGTAGTATAAAAAATGAACCACAGTGTGACTAAAGAAGGACTTGGATAAGAATGATGAGAACATAACTAAGACCATGGCATGGGAACAGAATAGAGAGATTATTGTCAGGGAACATTTCTGAGCTCAAAATCATAAGGCTTGCAACTAATTGATTGTAGGTAATAGTTAATGTATGTTGATGCCTGTTATCCTTTCAGTTATTATAAGGCACTCCATCTGTATTATCTTGTTTAATGCTCACAATCATCTAGTAAGCTATATACTTACATATTTCATCTTATAATTCTGGAAATGGAAGCCTAGGTTTGGTTCCAGTTTCATCTGGATTCAAAGGATAAGTGCTGAGCCAGTAACAATTCTGACTTCTATGTTAGATGTGGATAAAGAAGAAGAGGAGAGCCGGGCATGGTGGTACACGCCTTTAATCCTAGCACTTGGGAGGTTGAGGCAGAAGGATCATTGTGAGTTTGAGACCAACCTGGGCTACAAAGTGAGTTAAAGGCCAGCCTGAACTGCATAGTGAGACACTGTCTCAAAAAATAGGGCCAGGGATTAAGTTCAGGGGCATAAGTGCCTGCCTGGCAGGTGCAAGGTTGTGAATTCGATCCCCACTACAAAAAAGAAGAAGAAGAAGAAGAAGAAGAAGAAGAAGAAGAAGAAGAAGAAGAAGAAGAAGAAGAAGAAGAAGAAGAAGAAGAAGAAGAAGAAGAGGAGGAGGAGGAGGAGGAGGAGGAGGAGGAGGA
>RJWM01032145.1:0-21730 GCA_004363535.1 Dasyprocta punctata | reverse complement strand
AAAGATATTCATTGATGTTTTGATGAGGACAGAGTCAAATACTAGAGTCATCCTCAAATTTATCACTGAACTGCTAATTAGCATGCTTTTAAAACAGTTGTTTAGTCATCTATTTTTACTCTAATTTATAACTGAAAATTTGTAAGCAAGGATATAATAATTTAAATACATGGTTAAAATAAAGGTAGCATTTATCTATGCATACATCTAGCCTGTCATCCATTCCAGATAAGGAAACATGTCTCCGAAGTCTCACAGATTTAGGCCCTAATACAAATTTATCTACATAATAAATGTATCATTTTAGACAAGTCATTTCAACTCAATCATATTACTATCTGCCTTAAAATTCACATATAAGCACATATTTGACAGTGCAAAAAAATATAGATGACAATTACTGACACATGAATGGAAATAAATAGTGACTATAATTATTGTTGTAGCTGTGATTAACATTTTATTTAGAAATTGAAGCAACTTTAGATTTAAACTCTCATTTTACAGAAAAGAAATCTGAATTTGTGGTAGGTAAAGGTGTTTTCCTAAGCATTCAGATTGTTAAGATTTATTCTACTATGTTTATTAAGGGAAATTAAAAATTGTACTTCATATCTGCTCTTCTCCATTATATTCCTTATTTGTGATCTAGAATTTGAGTATCAACTTCAATTTTCCTCTAAACCTTTTGTTTGGAAATATTTCCCTATACTCACACTGGAGAGTCCAAATATCTCCTCTTTTTACTGTTTTTTCCTTTGCTGCACTTGATATTGCTGAATATCTTCCAGTAGTTTGAAACTTCCTTTTTTGACTTTCAAGGAAACAGTTTCCACACTTTCACCCTTGTCTATTTTAATTTCCTCCATTGATTTTTCTTCCTGCCATAAAAATAGAGCTACATTTCACTGTCTTCTTTTCCTGGCCGTCCTTCTCATCACAAGCAATCTGTTTTATTCTCACAGCCCCAGCAACAACCTCTGTGTTAGCTATTCATAAAATAATTCCTCTAACCATGATTTCATGTGACAGAAATATGTTTGGTTCCCTGATAATTCATGTGCTTTTCTGACAGTTGCCAAACTTCCTTAAGTTAGGCAGAGCCACAGGACTGTATTAGGCCCCTGCCCTGTAAGATAAAGAGACACACATCAGACCTGCACCAAAGCATGGCTATGAGCTTAGAGTCCCTAAATTGTCTCTTTCCCTGATGTTGAATAGTCAGCGCTTCATGTCTGTAGTGTGAAGCTGTGTGAAACTGCACTTGTCATCAGCTCAAGTGCTTGATCTCTTAGAGCAGATTCTCTCACTGACCTTGATTAGCAGCGGTTAGAAATACTCATTGACTGTGTGAAACCACTGGGACTTGGCGGTTATTTATTTTGTTTTTATAACCCACTCTAGCCTAATTAAAACAACTCATATGACCTTTGATTCCAGTAGTATGTTAGATGTTCCTACATGAATGGATTGTCTTCAAAAGTAACCAGATCCAATTAATTCCCATGTTCTATTTTTGATTCTGGAAACTCTCTGGGTGAGTTGCCATGCTTATCACTGTGTCTTCTTTCATCATCCTTCTGCAGATGGTAATGGCCTCCAGTACTGGTTATTGCTTCTATTTACCAAGTCCAGTATCCCCATTACCACACCACTCTCTCTCTCTAGAATATTTTCCTCTCCTTAAATGTACTTTATCACTCTTCTTACTCTACCAAAAAGGCATCTCAATTTTGTCCTCCTTTTTAAGTACCATTTTATGAAACAATAGTTAGAAACACTCTAAAAAACATATTGGACATTTATCAATCACGATGTACTTTAAATCTCAACGTACTTTTATGGTAGCATATTTTACCTAAAATGAATTTTAAAAATGTGTGTGTATTTAAATTTTCCTCATTCTTCAATTTTAATTAAAATTCTAAGGGATGATTCATGGAACCTGAATTACAGTAAAAGTAATTCTAAATCAGAGAAAGCTTCACAATATAAATGTTACTGTTCACAATGCTTCCTGCAAGCAATACTACTTATATTACACATGCGTGATCTATCATCTATCCATCACATATCATTGTCTCATGTAGATTGTGCAGTTGTTAAAGGAGTAATCCTGCCATTTTCTTCTTTATGTTTCTCTCAGTTATGCTGTACTTAGAACAATGGCTTTCCATATATGTTTTACAACTATTTGAAATAAAGACTAAACCTCTATTATCCTATTCACATCTCAATTTTCTTTGCTAACTACTCCCCAAGCATCTACTTAACGAGTCTTTGAAGAATCTTTGAGATACTGACAACAAGATTACTGGTTTAAAAGGCTCAAAATTAATCTCTCACTACTTTATTAAAATTTGGTATATTTGCTTATCTTTGGTATTTGAGAATGCCTTGAAATATTGACAGTGTATCAGTAATCCCAGCACACATTATTTGTATGTGATTTGCACTTGAAACTTGAACTCATTAAAGGCACCTATTGCTCTCTTACAAACACCTCTCTAATCCTGGGATTAGTTTTCTCTTATGTATTTAATTTACCATTTTCATTATTAGGAGAATTCTCTTAAAAGCAATAGAAAAATGAGAGAGAAGTGTTGCTGCTTTCTCTGTCAACTTCTTGTATTCATTAGATGCTCCCAAAGCAGTCGGTGCCCTTGTGTTTTTATTTTATCTTCTCTCTTATGCTCCCTTTTTCTCTATCTCTCTTGGAACTACAAATGCAATTTTGGCTTTTCTCTATAAAAACTGACACTTTTATCCAAGTAACTCATGTCTACTTGGCATAATGCAATAAAGTTTAATTTCCCTGCAAAACAGGTGGCTCACCTTGTAATTCTTTTATATCTACTCCTTTGTGTATAGTCTCTCTCCAAGTGTCTGCTTGCATAGAAAATCTGAACAGAACAATACCAAGGAAAGAAATTGAATTAAAGGTTTCTTTACAAATAAAAATCCAGGGCAAGATAATTTTGTTGCTATATTCTACCAAACTTTTAGGGAAGGTATTATATCAATTATTCTCGAATTATCCCCCATCCCCCAAAAAACAAAGGGGGTGAATTCTTCCAAATTCATTCTGCAAGGTGAGTGTTACCCTCGTGCCAAAATCAGATAAGTACACAACAAAAGGCAAAATCTGTAGGTTCTGAACATCAAGAGAACATACATTCAACAAGTATCAACATAGTACTAATAAATCAAATCCAGCAACATACTGAAAAGATGTAGCATAATAGCATGAAGTTTATTTTAAGAATGAAAGCAATGTTTAACATACATAATAAATGTAATACAACATGTCTCCACAAAAATAAACAAAAATCATAGTGCTATCTCAGTAGATACAGAAAAAATATGGCAAAATTCAACATCCTTTCATGGGAAAAATATATGAACAAATTAGCCTTCTATAAACATAACTCAATCTAGCAAAGCTATTCTATAGAATGAGGAAAAACTGAAAGCTTTTCTTTTAAGATCTCAAACAACGCAAAGACATTTATTCTCACCATTTTTATTCCATGTAGTCCTGAAAATATTAGCCAGAGGTATTAAACAAGAAGAAGCAATAAAAATATACAAATAAGTGAGGAAGAAAATTTATCACTATTTGAAGATGATATGATCTTATATAGGTGAACTGGGATATAAAAGCGCATTACAGATGGCACAGAAGAGCAAAGGACCCTGAAACAATATTAAGCAAAAAGAACAAAGCCAGATGCGTCACATGGAAAACTTACTTCGGAGACAAAACTGGATATTCTGAGGATTTAAATTTGACCCATATCTCTAACTCTATAAAAATTAACTCAAAGTATATTGAAGATCTAAATAAGACCTGAAATGTAAATGGCTATAAGAAAACAAGGGGAAATATTTCTAAATATCCACGTAGCAATGGAGTTTATTTATGTGAGCTTAAAATCACAGGGAACAGAAACAAAAATAGACAAATGGTCTTATCAATGTAGGAAACTTCTACAAAGCAAAGGAATTAAAAAATCAACAGTGAGGAGACGACCTACAGATTGAGGAATTCCCTTTCCTTTTTACTTTTTTGCAAACTATTCATCTAACAAAGAATTGATATTCAGTACACATAAGGTAATTTAAAAACTCAATAATAATTTTAAAATACCAAATAATTCATTTGAAAAATAGAGATGAAATCAAATAGGTATTTCTCAAAGAATTTCAAATGGCCAACCAATTCATGAGGAGATGCACAATTTCATTAGCCATGAGACAAATGAAAAGGACAACTGCAATGAGATATCATCTCCATCAGTTAAAATGGCTTCGTCAGAAATGTAAAAGTGAACAAATGTTGGTAAGGATGTAAGTAGAAGTAAACTTTTACAAGGTATTGGTGGGATGTAAAATAGATCCATTATGAAGAGTGCTGTAAAGTTTCTTCAAAGCACTAAAAATGTATCTGTCATTAGATCCAATCATCTCACTTCTGGTTTACATGTTAAGAAATTGAAAACAGCATTCAAAAACACATCTTCATTCATATTTTTTCCTTGTTCACAATAAATAAGATATGAGATTAACATAAATGGCCATCAATGGATGAATGGATAAAGAAAATGGGAACACTTTGTTATCTAACCTTATAAAGAGTAATAACATATCATGTGTAGCTAAATGGAAGACACTATGTTGAGTCAAATGAGTCAGACATAGATGCACAATTGCTGCACATTTTCTCCTGCATAAAAAGATTACTGGAGTGTATAATAATGATTACGAGAGCTTCAGTACTGAAGACAGAGGTGGGGGTGGTTGGTTAATGGGTACCAAAACACAGTTACAAAAGGGATAAGTTCTGCCGCTCCACCACACCGTGGTGTGACTGTACTTCACAATATTCTATTGTATATTTTATGGATTATTAAGAGAGAAGCAGAAATGTTCCAGACAAAAAGGAATGGTGATTAGATAGAAATTTGAATTATTCCAATTTGATCATCACATATTTCATACGTGTATGGCAATATCACACCGAATGCCATGAACATGAATAATCATTGTGTCAATGAAAAAAATAAAAGCAAATAACTACTGCAGGAGATGGAAGTGTTCACTAGTCTATCGGATCACTACACACTGCAAACATATATAGAATTATCACACTGTACCCCCAAAGTGGTATAATTAAAAACATAATTATTTTGATAATAACAATAACAAAGTGTCTCATTGTTTTTGCCTGAGACTATATTCCTGAATAACATTTGCCCATATGGATTTGTCATATTTATATAGCAGATCTAAAATTAATAATAATTTGAATCATTTATAAAATTTTTAAAAAATTTCATAGACAAGTGAAAATCATATGTGTGTAATTACGTTTATCAGAATGCTATTCAGATGTACTCCTAGTAGTAGACTTTTTGAGTCAAAGTGTACGTAAATTTAATAGGAGGTATATATTGTCAAGTGAACAACCAGAAATAATGAATAACTTTATTTTTGTCCTGATTTTGTCTCACTTGTGTCAAAAATAAGAATTATGATTAAAGTGTTTGCCAGTTTTACAGGAGAAAATGCCAAGTTTCTTTGCAGCATTTCGGTCATTAAAACTGAAGAATTTTTATGACCTCAGCTATATTCATTTAGTGTGAGGACTAAATATTTTTGTTTTTAGGCTATTTATCCTTTGTACATTCCTCTTTTGTAACAGTATACAATAATAAGTTATTTGTAATCAAAGGATATTTAATCATTGTCATAAAAATTATGTTTTCCCACACATTTTAACTGTCTCTAAAACAACGGTGCAAATAGGTAGTTGGCATATTAACTAAATAACTTTTAATGGATTTTTCAAAACTTAATAAAAGAAAAATTAAGTAAGCATTTTAAGGTTTCTGGCCTATGCATCATTCTTTTTTTTTTTTTTTTTTTGCAGCACCAGGGATTGAACTCACAACCTCGTGCCTGCCAGATAGGCACTTAAGTACTTAAGTCACTGAGCCAAACTCCCAGCCCTGTTTTTTTTGTTTTGTTTTTTTTTTTTTTGAGGCAGGGTCGCACTGTGTGGCTCAGGCCAGCCTTGTGCTCGCGTTGTAGCCCAAGCCGGCCTCAAACTCACAACGCTCCACCTACCTCAGCCTCCCGAGTGCTGGGATTAAAGGCGTGCGCCACCACGCCTGGCTACATATGCATCATTCTAAAAAACATTATACTATCCTTTTTATATGAAAACATTTTCTAATATTTTATTTTACTATATTTATTAATGTGGCTTTCATATATAAATTTTTAGTATGGTCAAACAACAATATTGAAATTATCAAAGTACATTATAGCTTTAAAAACATGCCCATCTATCCATATAAATATTTGCATTGTTCTGATAAAAGATTATATTTCAACAATTTTGTTGATATCGAGTATGATTGTTCTCCTTTTAATTTTATGAAACTAGTAATTTACACTAAGTTGCATTTGAAATATCATCTCAAACTTTGATTCAACTCTCTTTTACACAGAACATTATTTAATCGGACCTTGAGTTTGAATCTGCTCACACTTTTCATACATCAGCACATACAATGAATTTTGCATCTGTATGTCTGAGTGACATCTGTTCACGACTCTGATTTCTAAGCCACATGTAGAGTTCCCCGAGTGCTGCTGCAGTGAAGATATGCATGTTTCAAAGCAAGAGAGATGATGGCATTGGTGACACAGTGGCCCAGTTCCTAGTTTCATGAGTCTTCTATTCAGAGCTATTCTACAGGTTAAGTATAAGAATGGATACGATTAAATCCTGGGCGTACCTAATTATACAATGCAAATAAAACATAGCAGAAATAATTACAACAATAAAAGTTACATGTATAATAAAGTTGTCAGAGTCTGAGTAGATGAGGAAAAACTATGTATGTTGAGAATTTCCATGAAAGATCTGTGTCCTGAGAGAACTGTGGGAGGGAACTGCATATGCAAAGCTTTGCCATGTGAAGGTCTACTCAGCCAACAAATCAAGGTAACAAGGTTTGAACCATGTTTTCTGATAGTAGTTGGTGTTTTTCAATTACTTATTCTGTTTTTCTATTGCTACCAGTATTCATAGAGAAATTTATGTCTGTATTACTGCATGCAAATATGGATGTATGTGAATATTTGTGTTTGTGGTAAGTGATAGGTGTGTTGAAAAGAGCTACATTTTACCCTAAAAGATCAAAAAAATTGGTGTAATCACCAAAGTTTCAAAATGTAAGTTCAGCTGGGCATGGTGGTGCATGCCTATAATCACAGCACTTGAGAAGTTAAGGCAGGAGGTTCACCATGAGTTTGAGGCTAGCCTGGCCTCCTTAGTGGTTTCAAAGTCAGCCTGAACAGCATAGCAATCTCAGAAAAAAAATATAAGGTCAGATTTAAATTAAATGCTCTTTTTATTTATTGGAATTTTTCATACGTAAGAAGAGTTCTAAAAACCTGGAGCCCACTGTATTTTAATCCAATGCGTCATCCCTTTCACTTAAATAAATGTCATCACCAAGCATCTTGGAGATATCCTCACAAGCATGTAATTAATATTTAATGTTTAATGTGCAACTATCATAAGCAGTTCTAGTACAGGCTTTGATCTTGACTTTGATATCGCAAAGAATCCTCAACTCGGTGGCTTATTTCTCTGCTTTTCACTGCCTTTCTGTATGCCTCAGACTGCAAATTGGCTCCTCCCAATTTGGCTTCAGACACTTTTCTTTCTTTTTCCCATTCTTCAGCACTTACATAGCAGTGAGTAATTGCTTTCATCCAATAATGCTATAAAGTTTGTGATGGCTCACCTAATTGCACGATTAGACACACTCAAGATGGCAGTTTATTTCTTGACATATACTTTCCCCAAACTACCATAGTAAACTGTGGGGGAAAATGCCAGTTAGCTAAAAGTCTGGAAATTCAACTGCCAAATGCCGAGTCTCTTCTGCCAAGACATTAGTCTACACTTGGCTTTGCATTCTAGTCTGGGGAGGTGATCGTGAAATGCACCCAAAGTATTTATAGACTGGACTGGATTAGTATTAAAATATATTTCTTAAATGACCTTTAAATAATCTAAGAAATACAAACTGCAAGTTATGTTTCTTTTAGAATTACTTACATCGAGGGACAGTTTTATGTGTTACTGCTGACTATTGCTCTGTAACAACTAAAAATAAATGCACCTAAATGAATAACTAAGTAGCAAATATCACTGGGGAGGAATTTATTTGGGACCTCTCATCCCAGTTATTGTTTCTGTTGAGTCAAAGGCACTTTGACTTCATTTTCTGATATTACCGATCACACATCTTCAGGCTTCAGCTAAAACCAGGCTTGACTAGAATAACAATGGCATTACCTCTAATGCAAGAATGAAAAAAATAAGGTTTATTTTTGAAAATATTCTATGCCATGCCCTGCAATTATTGCTATGTTTATTTTACCCTTGAGAAAAATGTAACCAAATTAAACTAAGTAATGTCTTGGAAATTGCTCATATCTGGGTGCAGCTTTGCTCCGGATGTTCTTTGCATCCTTCAATAACTTCTCCCATCCTTTGCTGAGTTGAGGTTGACTTCGAAGAAAAGTCAAATTTCAATCTTGCACACCAAATTCAAAACCATACCGAAAACAAATGTGATCATTTACTAGAAAAACAGCCTGATGTTATTTTTCCACATGCATTTTCTTCTCTAATTTCCCTCTCTTCTTTTACCCTTAAAACCTAAAGTTTGCCTTGTCTGACTTTATTATGTATATAGAAAAAAATACCTGCCTAGCTTTTGAAAAGTGAAAATGTAGAACATTGCACAGGTGGTTGAGGAGATGCTAGACATGTAACAACATAGATCTGGCCCCAGATTTTAAGAACTGACTTCTGTGGCACAAAAGCTTCTATGAAATATCTAGTCTTTTCATTTCAGGAAATATAGTGAAACATACGGTAGGTGAAAATAATTTTTTTCTCTGTGAAATTTAAGTATCAGCAGAGATATGACTTTAAACAATGTTATAAAGACAGGATTTCAGTATTATAATGAAGTTCCCCAGTATTGATCTTCACACATGCATAACTTTTCTTCCAAGAGTCTCTACTCAGCAAACCATATGACCTCCAGGCTCTGCAGAAGTGTCCCTGTTCTCATATAGTTTTGAATCCTAAGTGAGGTGTAAATTAGTCTTGGCTAAATGTCTGCTGACCCTCAGGGGATGTGTGTACGATAATTAGTTACTCTCCATGTCAGTGAAAATCCTTCAAGAGTCAAGAGTCAAGGAGTGAACAATGAGTGATTTATACAAGGAAGGCTTCACTAGTCTGTGGTTATAAAATAAAGTCAGCTCTGCATTTTGTGAATGACCTCGCTTCATCATTAGGACTCCACTTTTTTCGAAAAAGACTAGAAATTAGATTTTTATTCAGAGCATCAAATTATTCATTTTAAAATGTTGTTCACTTTCTCTCACAAACTAGTCTGTCAATTGGAAGCCAACCTTAGTGTCCAGGACGTTATTCTTCATTTTCTGCTTCTGCTTGGACCACTCACTGCTCAATAATACTCTGGCCAAGGCTACCAGTCCATGCACTTCAACCAAGTCATGACCTTAGCCTTCAAGAACATTTTTGATCCTCTGTAAGCTCAGGCAAACAGCCACCTTCTTAACTCTGCTACAATTCTGTAAGTATTTAATTTTATTGGTACCTTTTAAGTATATATGATGATCACGTGGATCAAAGGGAATTTGCACTTGTACCTGATATATCTTGATTCTTCTTTTCTTTTCCCCATCCCTTTCCCCTGTCTTCAAGTTGCTTCCATTCCTTATTTACAAAAGCTTTGCTTCCATGTTTTTCTTTTTCTTTTCCCTTCTTTCTTTTCCTCATTTGCCTCTCTAGTTCCTCTCCCCATTTGAACATTTTCTTCCTGTTTCACAATAGGACACACATCTACAATATACAGAAAACTCCAGAACTTCAGACCCCCAAAATTTAAAGACAAAATCCAAAAATGGGCATCTGAAATGGGTAGATACTTCTCAGATGAAGAAGTACAGATGGCCAATAAATATCTGAAAAAATGTTCAACATCACTGGTCACTTGAGAGATGCTGAAATTCTATCTCACTACAGAAGGAATGGCTATTAGCAGCAAATCAAGCAAGTATAAATACTGGCAAGGTTGTGGGGAAAAAGGAACCTTTCTCCACTGTTGGAGGGAGTGTAGAATAGTGAGACCACTGTGGAAATCAGTGTGGAGAGTACTCGAAAAACTAAAACTAGAAGTTTCGTTTGATTCAGTTATTACCTTCTTTCGTATCTGCCTGACAGAATTAAAATCAGCATTCCACAGCAATATATTCACACCTATGTCTATAGGAGCACAGTTTGTGGTACCTATATGTTAAAATAGCCCAAATGCCCATCAACCCATGAATGAAAAAAATTTTTGTTTGTTTGTTTGCTTGTTTTGTAAAATAGATTACTACTTTCCCTAAAGAGGCATAAACTTCAGACATTGCTAGGTAAATGCATGCACTTTGAGGCCATACTTTAAATGAAATGAATCAGACACAAATGGTAAAATATTGCATGGTTTTTCTGGTGTGAGAAACTGAAAGTGTAAATAAGGACTAAAAGGTACAATAGATATTCAGCTGCATTTTGGTACCTACACCTTGAATCACTTTTCCTGGACCTCCCTGCATAAAATGCTTCAAAGCCTCTCTTAAGTAGTTGCATAAATGCTGGTTTCCAATCCCAAGACTAGATAGCCAATGGAAATGTTTTCAGCATAATGAATGAACAAGAAGTATGAGATTTCCAAATTTTTTTTTGCATTAAATACATTCAAAACAAGTCTATACATTGTTTCTAAAAAGGGATACATTGTATTTACGTTTGAAAAATGTAAAGTGAACAGAGATTTTGTAGGCCTAACCTATCAGATTAGTTCTGTTGAGGAAGTGGGGTAGAGAATCTGAGGACTTCAGGCAAAGAGTACATTTACTTCACCTCTAACACTACAGTGCTTAATGGCACCAGACACAACACTTTAAAACGCATATATGACTTAGTAGATTTGGAAAATGAAGCACCTAGGGTTTCATATTACCTTGAAAACGCAGTAGCTGTGAGAATTTTAGCTGGGATCTTAACCTCTGTGCTTATTGTGTAAAATGGCTTAGCACCTACCTCAGAGGTACCATGAACTTATCATCAAACTGTGTTAAAATAAGAGACAAATGACAGAATGCTCGTGTATAAATGCATGTAAGCATTTATAAAATAACTTGCTTCTAAGACTTACAAACCAATGACATTTTCTGTTAAGAAAATGCAGTCATTTTTGGCTAGATGTGACTTCTGTACTTTGCAAATGAAATATTTGCACTGAAATTCAGCTACTCATATTATAATATTCAGAGGGAAACTAAAAATTCTGCTTAAGAAATATTACTGGAGGCTTTTTCAATCTTGACAGGAAGCAGGGAATGCTAAAAACACAACAAACGTGCCATTCTTATGAAAGTTTCTTTTCAGTCATGTCCATTCAAGAGTCTCTCCTTGCTTCTTATGTGTAGAAACTGACCTAAAAGGCTTGACTACTGGGTTGCATCTAATGCCAGCAGATTCACCAACCCGTGCTTCTCGTTCTCCTTAAAATAAACTCATAATGTTCATAAAAGGTGGTCTTTTTCATAGCACAATTTATCATCTTATGGGTAAGCCATATATTGTCCAAAATAAGGAAAATTTTTCAGGTGATCGAAATAGTAGAAACATAGCAATTAGAAACAGCTTCATCACTGGGGAAACTTTTATGAACTTGGATGAGTCACATGAGACTCACATTTGAGATCCTGAGGGTACCCAGGACATACACCGTTTAGGGTATTGTTACCAGCAAACTCACTAGTCAGCCATGATACCTAATTTGCAATTCCCTAGTAATCAAAGACAGCTGCCTTGTGATTCTCAATCATACAAATTCATTGCAAATTTAAAACTAGTTAGATCATGATAAGAATAGAGAAACAATAAAGGATGGAAAGAAGGAGGGGTCAAGAAAGGGAAGAAATGGAAGGAAGGAAGAAGGGGAATAGGCAGAAATGGAAGAAAATAGCTTTTACAATTTTTGTAAAAGATATATGCAAAGGAAATTTGTTTCAATTTGGCAATGAATAGAATTCTATTGACGAATACAGAGCTTAAAGGGGAAAATTTAAATTTGGTGTGGGAAATGTATCAGTATCTGTGAAAGCAAGTGGTCTGTATGTAATTTTGAAAAAAGCCAAACAAAAACTGAGTGACACATGCAAGCTCTCATTGTTTTTATCTGCCTCTTCCAAGGAAAATACTCCTAACTACTTTGGGAAACTGGCCACTACATGAGTATCCCTTAAAGTTCTCCAGCACATTTTAGTTTGTTTTTGACCTAAACAGTACAATGCTTTGGATATAGATAGGAAATGTCATGTCACAGTAAATAAACAAGTAATACAAATATTAAAGTGAAAAAATTTCATTTCCTATTTCTACAATTTGTATTACAATCTGAGTCACAAATTACTGAAAAGAATAATGAAATTCATGTCCATCTAACTGTACTATGATCCAGAGAAAATTACAAATATTTGGTTCATGTTTCTAGATTTTCTACTATGTATGTGTCCTTACCGTCATATATTTTATGCAAAAAAACCTTTAGTATATGTGGTTTTACATTATGCATTTTGTTTATCTGTAAATATTTGATTCTTTGCTTTGGTATTATGAATTGAACTTAAAATCTTCACACTGACCTCTGCAGCCCTTTTTAAAATCTAATTTATTTTACTTTGAGACAGGCTCTCACTAAATCCTAAAATGACGCCAAGTGGGCTTGAACTTGCCATCTGAATTCCTCAGCATCCCAGAGTGCTGAAGCTATAGGTATGTGTCATCACTTCCAGAAGGTTTAAAAATTTTAATACTTTTTTAAAAGCATTATAAAATAGAGAAAACGTAATGAACTTCCATGCTCTGATCACAGAGCTTCAGCAGTTGTCAATGCAATCATGTTTCACTCAAACCTAACAAATTACCTCCAGCAACAATCCTTAATTGTTGTAAGTGATTGCTAGGTATTGTACTAATTCATTGACAACTGTCTCTATGCATATTTTAGTTCAGTTCTTTAGTTGGCCTTGGACAGACCTGCACACCATCCCTTTTTTGTTTAAATTCTCTAATAACTACAAAGTATGTAGGAATGTAACATCTCAAAATAGACAAGGACAAATCAGAGTAGCCAAAGCTCTCCCTCACTGTCCTCTGGAAAGATGTCTTTCAACTCTTTGACCCAGTGATCCTGTTGCCCTGAGGTTAAAAGGCCCAGGACACTCTTTCCAGAGTCCCACGGCTACAGATTCAAATGAGCATGGGCAGATGAGACTCCATCCAATGCGAGGAGATTTCTTGAGTATTGAGGGAGTGGATAGAATTGATTCCTAGGCTTCTCCCATCATTTCTGCCTATCTGTAATTTTTAAACCACCTTTATTAACTTGTTGCACAACTTGTGGAATTTGAGAAGCTCCTAATCAGTGTACACTGACTCTGCTTTGCAAATAAGGATATTTTTAATTTTAAAACATGAAAATATCCATATCTTAACCTGCAAATTACTTATAAGGACTTAGTATAAACAAACGTCAATTGATATTGAAATCTCGCTGCTAGTTTTATCTGTCCTTACTGTTCATTATTTGCATCATGACTCCAAGAAAATTGAATATTGCTTATCTCTTAAATTCCTTTTAGTCTGTTAGTTCTTACTTTCCTATTCCATTTTTCTTTCTTTTAATTCATTTGATGAAATGTTTGGATATTTTGTTGCATGGAAATTACTGAAGAAAGCCTTTTTTTTCTGATTACATCCCTATGATCTTATTCAATATATTTTTGTAGCCTTGCATTCCATAAGTCTGGAATTTAATCTAGTGCATTGATTAGGTTAGCATTAAATTGCATGGTATTTCATTGCACACAATTTTTAACCATTTTCACATTAATTGATATTTTTATAATGACTAATTTTATGTTATAAATATTACTCAATGAATTCCATATGCATATGCCTTTACACACTTCTTTGATTACTTACTTAAGATAAAGTCTTAAAAATTTTATTGCAAAACCAAAAATATGCTTTTTAGATGTGTGTTACAACATATAGTTGAATTGGGTCTTCAGTAAGTGGCCCTGTTATTGAATTATACTTGACATTACTAAAGATCTATTTCGACACATTACTCTTTAAAACTTTCTTTCAGATGCCATTTTTAAGTTTTCCCTCATTAACTTGCGTTTTTGTTATTGGTGATCTTAAACAGTTTTCATTTTAATTACATTATATAAAAGCTTCTACACTGACATTTTGATTCTTGAATCTCTCTTTTGTATGGTGATTAGCAAAAATTGGTCACTGAGACACCAATGAAACTATAAATTGCTAATCTGAGAGGCTGGTTTCTAGAAATGGAAGACAAAATTTTGATGCTTAGTGAGTACAAAATGACAGTTACAGGATTTGCGTCCTTGAGATTTTTTTTCTTACTTCAGTATTAACACCATAGGGATCAAATAAAAATATATTTTGAAGATAATATGAAACAGATGTCAATTCAAAAATTTGAAGTGGTATTTGGAAAATGCAAAACCCGGTGGTTTTACATTTTTTTCTTCCAACACCTCACCTTTACTTCTTTCTATTTTATTAAAAAGAGAACACAGAAGTTGTCTTATACTTTATTATTCTTGAAAATTGCTCAAATGCTTCCAATGGAGTATAATTTTCATTACCCAGTATCACACTTTGAGCCTGAGAGATAATGTCTTTCTGCATATAATTCCCCTGTGGCTGGAGTGGTCTTGACTGTCGTTGCTGAAAATTATCATTCTTGCTTTTACAAGAAAATTTCCATGGCAAAGTATCTTCCCTTATTGAATTTCATATTCCTTAGCAGCCTGTGGGATGTTGTCAGGATAATGTATTAGACCATTTCATATTATCACCTTGGGAGATTTGCTATACTTTTGGTAGTTTTCTGACAAATTAGCAGTAAATGCAAGATAGTGCACAAACTGCAGGACATTTTTCTTCTTTCAATTTCAGATTAAATTTAAAATCAATTTTTAAGAAAAAATATGTATCATATCTTTATTAATCCATATGTTCAGTTTTTAATAAGCAAGCATTTTGCTATGGTCAAAAGCAAACTGTATGAGAAAATGAACTCGAAGAAGACTAGCATATGTTGCTTCCCTCTGGGAAGTAAATTATAACATGCTGAGCATGGATTAAAAGAGCAGTGCCATGTCTGTCTTGCTTTTGGAGCAAAGAGGAGTTCATCAATGTTTTGAATTGAATATTCTCACACATCATTCCCAATAAGATTACGCTGAAGTGGTAACTCTCAGTACTTGTTTGGAAATAGGGTCTTCGGAAATTTTCAAAAAGTTGATGGTATTACAGTGGGCTCTAATCCACTAGTATCCTTATAAAGTTAAGATTAGAATAGAAAAATAGGGGCACAGACACAGACATGCAGGGAGACTCTAATGTGGAGGCACAATGCACACTGTACAGAAGGAGCTAAGACAGCCCTTCGAAGGCGGAGACAATTTGGAACTATGCTACCACAGACCTGGGAGCTCGGTGGACTATAAAATCCTATATTGGGCAGAAAATATGCTTGCCAGAAGGAGTCAGTGGCAAAGCTCTGCCAATAACTAGATTTCAGAATTTTAGCTTCCAGAACTGTGATATAATTGATTTGTATGGTCTTAAGCAGGTTAGTTTGTACTACTTTCTTCTTTACAGCAGCCCCAGAAAATTAAAATACCAATTATATTTACAAATATGGTGAAGATAGAGTTTGAATGAGAAAGAGTTGGCTAAGATTTGGGGGTGGAGCTTAAATATAAAGCACAGCTACCTGCCTATCATTTGCTTAAGATGTGTGCTTTGGTTATTGCTAAAATAGTTGAGGGACACCTACTATATACACAGTTGTTCCTCCATATTGCTGGTTCCACACTGATAGACTCGACCAACTGCAGAAGAATAATTATTTTTTTTAAAAAAAATTTATCTATACTGAATATGTAAAACTTTTTCTTTAATTACCCCATATGTAATATTACAACAAGAATCCATATTGCATTCGATATTATAGGTACTTTAAAGTGGTTTGAAATACATAAAAGAGTGCATGTAGGTTATTGCTTAGATACTGAAGGAGAACCCCATTGCTCTGGCATATTATAAATTCCCTGTTATAGACTATGAACATTTATTGCAGTTACTTACATCTTTTTAAATCGTTTTCTCTGCTCTGCTATGAATCCTATGAGAAAAGAGATAAATTTTATTTTGTTTCTGTTTGGTCTTTTCTGTTGGTAAGGAGGAACAATTTCTACCACAATTTTGTGTTGTGTCTTCCCATATGATAAAATACATCTATAATTTTTCCCATTTACAACACACACACACATACATACATGTAATGGTTCACTAAAAGAGTGAACATGGAACACCAAATAATATGTATTTATATGAGACCTATCAACAAGCTGGAGTTTTATCTGCATGAACAGTATTAATAGGATGGTGAAGACAATGTAGGCTCAAAGTACTTTTTACGTCACTGGTTAAACCACTATAAAGTAAAGAGTTAGTAACATGCTTGATAGATGCCCTTAAAAATACTGTTAAAGAGTATAAGAGACACAACTCATAAAATGCATATCTGTTTCTAACAAAATAAGCACATAGAAGTAGAATTATTTATTTGTAATTTTAACTTAGATATAATTTTATTAGAAACATGAAACTTATCCTTTATTACAAATAAAAAAACAGAAAACAAGTGAGGCATTCACAGAACATATTATTCTGCTGTAATTCTATCCTATATCTAAAATTTGGTTTATTTCTTGCAAGAAATTAGTTACTTCAAAGTAAATGCGCATATAGATCTCTAGCAACATAATAGGTTACAGTTCATTTTTTATTTTTTAAAAATTTTAAATGTAATAAATTTCGCTTTAAGCTACCCTTGCCAAACTATTTATCCTTGCTGGGATTTATAATCACCAATGTGCACGAATTCAATTAGCAATAGCTAATATATGCATAAAACAGTTTAATTGCCTTTATTTCCATAATAAAGTTTTTGTATTTGAATTATTTTGTTTTTCTGTATTAACAAACAAAACATGTAGGTATTGACTTGCTTTGCATGCTTCAGGAGTGAGATAGAGGACAATTTTAAAAATAAATAAAAATAAAATGGACAACTCTAGACGCCTATCACCACGTTATAAAGGAAAGCTCCACGCAGTTTCTGCTGCTGACCTCTGCAGCATTCCCCAGCATTCAGTGGGTACTGGAGGCTTTGGCTGTGAGCACCGAAGAGTATTTATTTCATCCCCAATTCTGCACCGGGAACTCCTGGTGGCGACAGAGGGAGGCCTGGCAGCCAGTGACTGTGAGACAGTTGCCAAGGGACTCGGTGTTCCTGCCGGCTCCATGCTGATGGTGAGGTCAGGGAGAGGGGAGCAAGACTCCCCTCCCGGAGCAGCTGGCATCCACAGAGAAGCCAAATGCAACAGCGGCCAATCAACTCCCTTATCACGGGTTTCCTTCACATCTGATGTGACATTCTATCTCAAATTTTACAATGACACTGCAGCTCTTTATAGTCAGAGTATGTCCTTCCTCTTCTTGGGGCTGCCAAGCTGTCCTTGGAAAAAGACTCTGCTCCTCAGTGCGTTTTTACGACTTCGCTGTGTGTTCCTGTGGTGAGCGCTCTCAGAGAAGAGTGAGGAGTGGTG
This sequence comes from Dasyprocta punctata, assembly GCA_004363535.1. Lineage (NCBI taxonomy): Eukaryota > Metazoa > Chordata > Mammalia > Rodentia > Dasyproctidae > Dasyprocta > Dasyprocta punctata. The sequence goes on along the minus strand of RJWM01032145.1, from coordinate 3,832 downwards.
ATAAATCACAAGGAATGACCTGCCCTGGGGTTTATGCAAATGACTAAGGGCTCCCATTGATAAGAGCAAGTCCTTCATTCAGTGTCCTCCCTGGCATGTCTCTAATAGGTTTATTTTTTAACGTCTCAGTTTTTATTTTGCACTTCAGTGTTAGATTTTAGAAGCACAAACATAAGCAGAGCAAAAGACATTTTTAATAGGATATAACTTGATTTTCATGTATATTACACGTTATATGCATACATATGTATATATTTTACATATACATACATTTTAAACACACATGCACACACACATACAATTTTGTTCTCTTTTTTCTAGGTTTTTGCTATCCTTGGTACATCGTTCATTGCAACAGATAACTGAAGATTGATTCTTTATGGATTGGTTCTAAGACCCCAGGAGAGATTATTTCCATGATAGATCCATGTTTTGTTCCTCGCGAAGCCAACCTGAACTATTGCAGGGAAAGTCAGGCAGTTCCCACAGCTCGGGGTGAGTCCTTCTTTGCCAAACATCATAATGATCAAGACCAGGACAGACAGTTGTGAAGTATTTTGCAGAAAATGATAAATGCATATTAACAAACCCTGAAGGAATTGGGAAGCAAAACAAGAGACAATTTTGTTGTGAGTTACTAAAATGGTTTAATTATCTATCTGCTTCATTAAGAAATATCTGCATGGAGAAGTTGTCCAAGTATCCTCAGCAGGGGACAGTAGAAGTAAATAATGCCATATTCATATTACTGAACACAATATAGAGAAGAAATTCCACATGAAATAAGGGAATACCCTTTATTAATTATACAAAGAAAAGCACAGAATAATGTGTATAGTATGATGGCTTTTTGTTAATAAACTTGAATGAATAGATAGACACCTGAAATGTATGGGCTACTATATGCATTCATTTATACCTTTGTTAATTAGTTTACCTTGGGGAGGATTGAATCAAAAGAACCTGCAAATAATTTCAAGCTTTGAATGAGGTGACAAGGAAATAATATTTTTTAAAAAATTGTTTTCTGTTTGCATTTTATGAATTTTTATTATTTTTCCAAAAGCAGTGCTGTAACTAATTGACCTCACATGTGACAATTAGTGGCACTGTTCACAGATAGGCAAACTTCCTAACTTTTTAAGTAAAACAGCACTGCATAATGCACTTCAAATTTAAATATATACAAAAAGAAGTTGCCTATCCCTGAAAGTAGTGTTCCAAATTCACCCATATTATACATCGTTTTTACATGCAAGGCAATGAAAGTGAGAACAAAAACTGAGTAGACAGACAATACCTACAATTCAAGTCTACATTCAGAATCAAATATTTTACTTCTACCTCGATTCTGAGCTTGCTTTATAGCCCTTTAACCACATTGCAGAGACTACTGATTAAAATTCAATGGAAGCGAAACATTTTAGGAGGTAAAGCTTGGTGATTAAGCACGCAGATCATAAAAAATTCTCAGTGAAAGCATTAGTCATTTTAAATGCTGAATATAAGCAACTATGAAAAGTGTTACTTTTGTTCCACCTCACCCCTACTGCATGTTCACTGCTTAGAACACAGCTACACAACTGGCAGATTTTCAGTAACTACTTGTTGAATGAATGAATGGATCATACCATGACTGTGCAAAACAGTGTATTTTTTCTTTGCCTTTGCAATTTAAGCCTAAATAAACTTCAAAATTGCAATCGTTTAAAATGTTTTACATTGAGAAATGTAGAAATGGCAGGATTTAAGCACATATAAATATGAAACAAGCATTGGTAGTTCAATCATTATATTTTATTGACTTGGAAACTTGGGTATGGTAACTGTCATAAAAATAATAACTACTCTGTGTTAAAAATATTTTACCACACTTAACTGTACACAGGGTGTGATTTGTCTATAACAATGACCCGGAATCAGTACATTTCAAACATAAAATAATATGAAAACTGAAAAACCATCTTGGGCTCAAGTGTTTATGTTAGTTTAGGAGTTTAGTACAGCAAGTCAAATAATTATTATTGTCTATTATCTTTAACATCCTTTTCCTTCATCCAGAGCTAACATATTGACAAAATACAGTGACTCCACTCTGGCATTCAAAAGAAAAAAAAATTTTTTTTAAATTATTTATGAATCTAGAGGCATATTTCAGCTCCAAATTATTCCTTATGGCTAGAAAATCATCACCCCCATAAAAGAGATACAACAATGACCAACACATGAGTGAAAATACCCACCAAATAATATTTCTGAGAGTGTGTCAGAACACAGAAGCCCTGAGGCTTCTGTGACGCATACAGTTATACAGAAAATGGAGTTCTGAAACAGGTAAGACAATATTATTAAATGTAACTTCCTTCGTAAGACAAGAGCAAAACTAAACAATTTAATTTTTGCAAACTTGTGGAGACCACTCTGAAATCTAATATAAAAGTTTGTTTTAATTTCTAATAAAGTAAGTTTTAAAAATAAAAAGGAATTGTCCTATAGAAAACTTGCGTATTATATAGCTTATAGAAAAGGTCTAAAACACATTCATGCTTTGTTAATAAAGAACTTTTATATTTTCTTTGTAAGTTTTTGTGTTATTCCAATTTTATAAAATGCTCATTTATTACTTCTGTAATTAAAATTTTTTTTAATTGCAGAAGTAATAAAATGAAAAATTGACAAATTCCAGATCCATTAGCTATATTTTGAAATTACAAGAATGTCCAAAAACTTTCATAATAATTTTGACAATAAGGTCCTCGATGTCTATTACTAATATAGTCAGTGTGTGAACATCCTGTGTTGACCAAAAATGTATGTTTTCATCCATCAGCTGGGAAAAATACTCTCTTCTGTGTAGCCATCTACCCTAATTGATTTACCTGGGTAAATGAAGTGAATTTCTCAGAGAAACTGCACAAGACCTGAAGCACAGCTGTTTTCTCTTTACCAACAGGAATTGTCTCTGAGATATTCATTCTTCAGAACTGTGTGATGTAGCATCTCAACTCTTTGATTTATTCCATGTTGGAAAAGGATTTTATCTGAAGCTCTTTAATTTCTGTGAACAGTGACTGACTTTCTGAAAAGTTAAATATTTTGAGTTGCAATATTTTAGCTATTAAGTATTTGTTGACCACCAAGTATGCTGCAAGCATGGTCAAGTGCAGGCAGTCACCTTTTCAATGGCCGTGGCCTGGGGTCCATAAGTGTATTGGCCCTGAAAATATATTGTGAGTTTCCTGTCCTAGGATTGAAAGATGTTCAAAATCTGTCACATTTTATGTATACCACAAAGTAAAAACAAATAAAAATAATCTGAAGAGTCATTTCTTATTGCTTTTATAAAACATCACTTTTTATTAAGGTTTTTAAACACTACAAACGCCTGGACTACTTAGTGAGGTCAAGATCAATCTGTCCTACACAGCAAGACCCTGTTTCAATAAACAGAAAGGAAAACAAAATAAAACACAAATCAGAAATAAAAAGAACAGAAAAATCATGCCAATAATAAATGCAGATTTAGTATCTGCTGATAACTAGTATGAGAAGCATTTGCAATCTTAGATTCTTTTCAGACTTTAGAATATTTGAATACACATAATGAGAAATCCTGGGACTGGAACCCAATTCTAAACCAGAATTTATTTATGTTTCATATACACTTTACAAACACAGCCTGAAGATGATTTTATACACATTTTTAGTGTGCTTAAAATTTGACTTGTCCTACAGAATCCATTGTAAATTTTTTTACTTGCAAGTTCAGGTGAGTCCCAAGTTGGAGCACAAACATTTGCACATTTTGGAGCAATTCAGATTTCAGATTTTT
>RJWM01032144.1:0-21736 GCA_004363535.1 Dasyprocta punctata | reverse complement strand
TGTGTGTGTGTGTGTGTGTGTGGTTATTTTTGTTTTGCTTTGTTTTTTGTTTTTCTTTTCTTCTTTCTTGTTTTACCATGAGGTTTCTTACTTTTCTGTTTTCTTCTATTTGACTTCTTTCTCTCTGCTCAACTCTCTTGATTTTATGATATTTTCATGTGAATGAACACTGTCTCTTCTCTCTTTGTTTCACTTCAATGCTCCCTTTGCTTTCTCTTTTATTCTTTCTCGCCCGTGTCCTCCAGTTTCACAAAATTTGGGTGATCATCCCTTGCCCTCCACTCTTGCTTCTACTATATTTGACCTCATTCAGCTCTCTATTTTGCCCATTTCCCTCTTATCACCCCCTAACTGCAAGAGGCTAAAATCACTACACCAAGGGGAAAATCATTGCATATGCATTGCTGGTATATGTTGAATTTTGTGATATAACAGTAGATTTTGTCCCTATGGTTAAACATATCAGGCTACTAATTACCACAGTTTGTCAGTAGCAAGGTTGTACTTGATGCTATTGTTATTTCTAACTGTAGTAAATTAAACAAGATATCATACATGTTATAATCAGTTATTCTTCCTTGAATGACAATACTGTGATTGAATGGGGTCATAACTATCACCATAGTCCAGTACCAAACAACTGGGTACTGAGCCAAACACATAGTAATTTCTCACCTTAATGAATTGGAAACTTAGATTTTTAAGATAAACACAAAAACTAAGAACCATCTACCTCTAGAAGACATCCCTGAGGAATGACATTTCCAAGGAAAACCTGGATACTAGGGATAAAACTCTCTACCATAAGAAATTGGCAAGCATCAACACAGAAAACAAAACAAAATAGAAAATAGAAAATGACAAGTCACAGAAGTAAAATGCAGCCCCAGATTTCCAGTCCACCAAGGACAATTCCAGAGCACAATTAGATAGAGGAAATTGGAAACCAAACACTGGAACTTTCTGAAATGATAGCAACAGAAGTTAAAAAAGTGGAAGATGTTATAGAAAAAAATAGTCTCTCAAGTACAAAAAGAAATGATGATCAAAACAAAAGAAATTAGAGCAGACAGATTAAAAAAATGCAAGAGCATAGAAAAATGATGGAAATCATGAATGCCCAGCATAAGAAAGAAATAGAATTCATGAAACAAACCCAAACAGAAATCCAGGAGATTAAAATCTCCCCTGAAAGTATACAAAACAAATTAAATGAAGGTGAGGATAGGATATCAGATCCAAAAGACAGAATTTTGGTCAGTTACCATAAAAAGAAAGATAACCTTTTTTAATAACACCAAGTGCATCTATTAGAAAAGAAGAAAATTATGAAATATTCTCAGATGTTTCCTTAAGAAATTAGAAAAAAAAAGATGGAATAAAACCAAAGATAAATAGAAGAAAATAATAAAGATCAGAAAATGCAATCCCTTATCAAAATGCCAATATTGTGTTTTTATAAAAATTAACATTTTGATTCTTACATTTTTGTAGAAATACAAAAGACTCAGAATAGTCTAAACAACTTTGACAAAAGAACAAAGTTAGAGTTCTAACCCTCCCCAATCTCATGACTTATCACAAAGTTATATTAATCATGACAGAATGGTATTGATATCAAGATAGACAAACCACCAAGGAACCAACATGAATTCCCAAAATAGATGCCCACATAAGAGACAATTGATTTCTGACAAAGATGCAAAAGTAATTAAGTGGAGAAAGGATTGCATCATCAATAAATATACTGGAAAAACTGAATATCCACATGCAAAAATTCTAAACCTTAAAGCTCATCAAAAATTTCCTAAGACATTCAAAAGTCAACTCAAAATGGCTCACAGTGGGTTAGTTAAAGTAAAGACAGGTGTGCCCTGAGTTGTTGCTTTGACTGAGGTCATTCTCTCTGGGACAAAAAGACTAGGACAAGGTGTAGAAAAGAAGGCAGCACCTACAGAGGTGTTCAGTGAGGGGCGGCATTGAATTTTCTTCTGAAAAGGCCATGGAACAACTAAGGAGGCCATTATGCTTATTTTTCTATAGTCATATACATATACATGTTTTTTTCTTTCAGCTTGTCACACTAAAGATAACTTAAAAATAGCAAGAGACCATGGAAAATCAATCCAACAGCTACAAGATGGAACAAAGAAGAACACATAAGATTGATTGGAGCCAGTGAGAAAGTTGGAGACATTGCAAATGCCATAAAAACCTCCTCACAGAAATAAACACTGGAAAGTTCTCAGACATGCATAAAGAATTTCACATGCAACTAAGTGAAGCATATGGGACTCCAAACAGCCATGACCAAAATAAATCTATTATCAAGGCATATAGTAATCAAGTTTCAAAAATTCAGTGCAAGAACAGAGTATTAGAAGCAGTTAGAAAAAAGATATGAATCACCTATAAAGAAAAGCCTATCAGAATCACAATGGACTTCTCAACACAAACCCTCAAATCAAGGGAAGCTTGGAGTGAGGTATGTCAAACCCTAGAAGCAAACAACCTCCAACCCAGAATGATGCATTCCACAAAACTATCTTTCAAAATCTATGAAGAAACAAGGTATTTCCATGAAAAAGAATGACTGAACAAATACATGACCACCAACCAACTCTTCAGAATGCTCTGAAGGATGTTTTATTTTGTTTTTATTTTATTTATTTATTTATTTAATTTAAGAGAAAAAAGACACATAAAAGAAAGACAAAAAGTAAAAGAGACAAACAAATGACAACAGCAAATCCAAAACAGTAACATTATAGGTTTACAAAACAAGATGATAGGAACTTGACAATGGTTACAATATTGCATATTGTTACCTTCAACACGGTTGTTTACATTAACAGATATAGACATGTAAAATTGATCTAATCATATGAGTATTAACTGTTCTTTCTCAATAACTAATGCTTTCAGCAGTATAGTCATTTTAGTTATCTTACATATACATATTTACAGATTTATGTCTTTTTCTTTTTCCCTTCCTTTGTTCCTCCTTTTCACTTTCCCAATTACTTTTGCTCTTTGAACAGTTCCGTAGCCTTACACAGTATTTATTGTAGATTTTGGATCATATATAATGTTTCAGTTTCTTACACTAGGGAGACAATATGGTATTTATACAAGTGGGTTTGATTTATCTCACTGATGAGTATTGTCTCAAGTCATGTCCATTTACTTATAAAAGTCTCAATGCAATCTTTCTTGATAGCTGAGTAGTACACCACTGTATAAAAATACCACATCTTTTTTTATCCATTGCTTGACTGATGGGCACTTGGGTTGTGTCCAAGATTTTGCTATTACAAATTGGGTTGTTATAAACATGGGTGCACAAATATCACTATGGTATCTTTTCAGTTCTTCTGGGTAAATGCCCAGAAGCGGGATAGCTGGGTTGAATGGGGTCTCTAATCCTAGCTTCTTGAGGAATCTCCACACTGATTTCCACAGTGGTTGCACCAGTCCACACTCCCACCAACAGTGGAGAAGTGTTCCTTTTTCCCCACAGCTCTTCGAGCATTTGTTGTTGCTTGATTTTTTAATCTTGGCCGTTCTTTCTGGAGTGAGATGGAATCCCAGTGTTGTTTTAATTTGCATTTCCCAAATGACCATTGATGTTGAACATTTTTTCATATATTTATTTATCATTTGTATTTCTTCCTCTAAAAAGTGTGTATTCATCTCAGATGCCCATTTTTGGATTGGGTCCTTGAATTTTAGGGGCCTGATTTCTTTTAATTCTTTATATGTTTTAGATAGAAGTCCTTTGTCTGATGGACAATTGGCTAAGATATTTTCCCAGTTGGTGGGTTTACTTTTCACTCTGTTGGGGATTTCCTTTGACATGCAAAAACTTTTTAGTAAGATGAGATCGCAGTTGTTGATTCTGGGAAGTGTTTCCTATGCAGTTTGATTTTTGTTCATAAACTCTCTGCCTACTCCTATGTCATCAAGATTTTTTCCTACTTTGTTTTCCAGCAAATTTAGTGTCTCTGTTTTAATATTCAGATCTTTGACCCATTTTGACTTTATTTTAGTTCATGGTGATAGACATGAATCTAGTTTTAGTTTACGGCATATAGAAAGCTAGTATCTCCAGCACCATTTGGTAAAGAGGCTATCTTTCTTCCAATGTACATGTTTGGCCTCTTTGTCAAAGATGAGGTGGCTCAGTGTGTTTGTTGTTGTGGCTGTATCTTCTAATCTATTCCATCAATCTTCAAGTCTGTTTTGATTCCAGTATCATGCTGATTTTATCACAGTAGCTTTGTAATATAGTTTCAGGTCGGGGATTGTGATGCCTCCCTCCTTACCTTTGTTTCCCAGACTTGCCTTTGCTATTCTAGTTCTCTTCTGGTTCCAGATGAATTTCAGGAAAGATTTCTTTAGCTATGTGAGGTATGCAAGTGGTATTTTGATTGTGATTGCATTAAATCTATATAACAATTTTGGGAGAATGGCCATTTTCATGATGTTTGTTCTTCCTATCCATGAACAGGGAATAACTTTCCATTTTCTGAAATCATCTTCGATTTCCTTTTTCAGAGTAATGGAGTTTTCACTGTATAGATCTTTTACTTCCTTTGTTAGATAGATTCTTAAGTATTTCATTTTTTTGGATGCTATAGTGAAATGGTGTGGTTTACCTTATTTCTCTCTCAGTGACTTTGTTGTTTGTATACAGGAATGCTATTGATTTTTGAGTGTTGAACTTGTATCCAGCAACATTACTGAATTTGGTTATTACATCTAGAAGTCTTTCAATGGATTTTTGGGGTCTCTATGTAAAGTGTCATATCATCTGTGAAAAGTGATAATTTAACTTCTTCCTTTCCTATCCTTATTGCTTTTATTTCTTTCTCTTGTCTAATTGCTCTGGCTAATATTTCCAGAACTATATTGAATAGGAGTGGTGATAATGGACATCCTTGTCTTGTTCCTGAATTTAGGTTGAAAGATTTCAGTTTTTGTCCATTTAGTAAGATGCTGAATGTTGGTTTATGATATATGGGTTTTATCAGGTTGAGGTAGAGATCATCTATTCCAATTTTCTGTAGGGTTTTTATCATGAATGAGTGTTGGATTTTGTTGAAAGATTTTTATGTATCTATTGAGATGACCATGTGGTTCTTGTCCTTGGCACTGTTGATATGGCATATTACATTTATTGATTGTGTATGTTGAACCATCCCTGTATTCCTGGGATGAATCCCACTTGATCATGGTGTATAATCTTCCTGATAACTTGCTGTATTCTATTTGCCAGTATTCTAATGAGGACTTTTGCATCAATGTTCAATAGGGAGATTGGCCTGTAATTTTCTTTTTTGGTTGGGTCTTTCTCTGGTTTTGGTATTAGGGTAATACTTGTTTCCAGGAATGAGTTAGGGAGACTTGCTTCCCTTTCGATTTCATTGAAGAGTTTAAGGAGTGTTGGCATTAAGTCTTCCCTAAATTTCTTGTAGAATTCAGCAGTGAATCCATCAGGAACTGAGCTTTTCTTGGTTGGTAAGGTTCTAATTACATTTTCAATTTATTAGCTGAAATTGGATTATTTAGCAGTTTTACATCTTCTTGATTCAGCTTTGGTAATTCATAAGTTTCTAGGAATCTGTCCATTTCTTCTGCATTATCAAATCTATGTGAGTAAAGATTTTCAAAGTAGGTGTTGATGATCTTTCTGTGTTTCCACATGGTCTGTAGTGATTTTACCCTTTTCATTTCTTATTGCATGAATCTGAGTTTTTTCTTTTCTCTTTTTGATAAGGTTGGCTAGTGGTTTATCAATTTTATTTACTCTTTCAAAGAACCAACTCTTTGATTCATTAATTCTTTGTATGGTTTTCCTAGTTTCAATTGCATTGATTTCTGCTCTGATCTTGATAATTTCCCCCCTTTGGACTTTGGACTTGACTTGTTCTTCTTTTTTTAGAAGTTTGAGGTGCATCATAAGGTTGTTTATGTGTGTTCTTTCCATTTTTCTGATGTGGGAGTTTAGTGCTATAAATTTCCCTCTGAGCACTGCTTTCTTTATGTTCCACAGGTTCCAGTAGTTTGTATTTGAATTTTCATTCAATTTTAGATATTGTTTAATTTCTTCTGTGACCCATTGATTGCTTAGGAGAGTATTATTTAATTCCCATGTGTTTATGCAGTTATTGTAGGTTTTTTGGTCATTTCATTTCCAATTTTATTGCACTATGGTCAGATAATATGCATGGAATTATTTCAGTTCCTTTGCATTTATTTAAACTTGTTTTGTGGACCAGTATATGATCTATTTTAGAGAATGACCCATGAGCAGCTGAGAAGAATGTGTATCCTGATGTTGATGGGTAGAACCCTCTGTACACATCTACTAGGTCCATTTGTTCACAAGTTTGGTTCAGTTCTGTTATTTATTTGCTGATTTTTTGCTTGGTTGATCTGTCTGTCTGTGACAGTGGGATGTTAAGGTCCCCTGTTATAACTGTATTATTGTTTATTTGGTTTTTTATGTCTATTAAGAATTGTCTCACAAAGTTGGGTGCTCCCATATTCAGTGCATATATATTTGTGATTGTAATCTCTTCCTCTTGAAGTTCTCCTCTAACAAGTGTGTAGCCACCATCATCTCTTTTGATCATTCTCATTTTGAAGTTCACGTTGTCTGCAAACATAATGGCTACCCCTGCTTTTTTCTGGGTTCCTGTTGCATAGAGTATTGTTTTCCATCCTTTGATTTTTAGTCTGTGAGTTTCCTTTTGAGTGAAATGTGTTTGTTGTACACAACATATTGTTAGATTTTTTCTTAATTTTTTCCTTAAGTGTGAGGACTAAAATTCACAGACTAAAAATTTCTGCCAGTCTGTTACTTTTTATTGGTAAGTTGAGACCATTTACCTTGATTGATATAACTGATATGTACTGACTCATCCCTGTCATGATATCTTTCTGTTGTTGGTTTTCTACATTTTCTGTTTAATTGTTTGCCCTGCTTAGTGGTTTCCTTTTATTGTTGTTCTTAAGATTGTAGCGATCTTTGTCTCTTTCTAGAGTATCTTTCAGTACTCTCTGTAGTGTTGGTTTGGTGGCCATAAATTTCTTCAGTTGTTCTTTGTCATGGAAGTATCTTATTTCTCCATCAATCTTTTAAGATAGTTTTGCAGGGTACATCAATCTGGGTTGAAAGTTGTTTTACTTCAGGATTTGAAATACTTTACTTCAAGCTCTTCTTGACTTAAAGGTTTGTGTTGAGAAGTCTGCCGTGATTCTGATAGGCTTTCCTTCATAGGTGATCTGTTTCTTTTCTCTGACAGTTTTAGTATTTTGTTCTTGTGCTGTATTTCTGATATCCTAATTATTATATGTCTGGGTGAAGATTTTTTTTGGTTATGGTTAATTGGGGTTCTGTATGCCTCACATCAGATTCTCTTCCTATGTTTGGAAAATTTTCTACGATGATTTCTGCAAATAGTTTTGCAGGTCATTAGAATTGACCCCTGCTTTTTCATTGATACCCATTAATCTTATGTTACTTCTCTTGGCATCATCTTGCAGCTGTTGAATTGTTGTTTCCTGGCTCCCTGTTATTTTTAAGAGATCTTTTCTTTTGTGATAGTAAGCTTTCATGCTGTCTTCAAGGTCTGAGATTCTATCTTCAGCTTCATTCAAGTGGTTTTGCCAACTTTCCATGGAATTTTTAAATTTCTGAATTTCCTTTTGAATCTGTTTCATGCATTCTATTTGTGCCTTATATTGTTCATTCAAAGTTTCCATCTTTTTCTTATATTCTTCTATTTTTTTTTGTTTGTTTGTTTGCGGCACCGGGGATTGAACTCACAGCCTTGCGCCTGCCGGGGCAGGTGCTGCCACTGAGCCAAACTCCCGGCCCTGGTTTTTTGAGGCAGGGTCGCACTATGTAGCTCAGGTCGGCCTTGTGCTCGTGTTGTAGCCCAAGCCGGCCTCGAACTCACAACGCTCCGCCTACCTCAGCTTCCCGAGTGCTGGGATTAAAGGCATGCGTCACCACGCCCGGCTTCTTCTATTTTTTTATCTTGATCTTCTTTAGATACACACAGCATTTCTTTCATAATGATTGGCATTTCATTTTTTAGTTGAGAGATTATTTCTGATTTGAATTTCTCTATAACTTCATGGAGTTGTTTCTTTACTTCATTTGCCATCATTTCAGAAAGTTCAGTTGTGTGACTCTCAGTGTCTGCCATTTCAGTGTCTCTCAGGTTTGTTCTCAGTGGGCTGGGGGATTGAGACTGCCTCTTGCTCTTTTGTTTTGTCATTTTCTTCTGGGACCTGTGGGGCTGGGCAGGCAGCCTCCTGATGAATTGCACTGGAACACTGTGATGGGTAGAACTTCAATCCTCCAATATCCCCACGGCTAGCCAGGGCACACACCCAGATTATGGTGCTGGACCCTTGTGTTCTGTGGCCTGTGAGGTTTGCTGTGTGATCCACTGATGTACTTTGTTGGGTTGCTCTGGGATGCTGGGCTGGACAGAATTTGTATTCTCCCTATAGCTGGCAGGTCACACCCCTAGAGCTTGTTGTCAGGGCCTAGGCCCTGGCTGTGTAGTATTCAGAACCTCTACAACTCAGATGGCTAGCAGAGATGCACCCCTGGGGTGTGTCATTGGAACTTCAGCCTGGGTGGGTGGAGTTCAGAATCTCTGAGACCCAGGTGGCTAGGCAGAGTGCACCCTGGAGTGTGACACCAGCAGGACCTTGAGTCTGGCTGTGAGGAGTTCAGAGCCTCTGGAGTGTGGGGCAAGCCTGTACATGTCTCAGGTGCCTGGGTGTGTCACAGGCATATAGTGCTGGGGCCTTGCTCCTGGTTGGGTGGAGTTTGCAACCTCTAGGACCTGCCTTGCAGCCCCATCCCTGAACAATGGAGTGCGTGCCTTGTGCTGTAATGGGCAGAGCTCAAGTTCTCCAAGGCCCTGCAGCTACATTGGCTACTCCCTGATATGCGGCTCTGGGACTCTGGACTGGGTTTGGCTCAGTACCTCTGTGTCCTGCAAGGTTGGCCAGGTGTTCCCCTGATGGATTGTGTTGGGATGCTGGGCTGGGTACAGCGTGATCCTCTGTGCAGCTAGTGAGGGCTCACTCCTGGAATGTGTTGCTGGACCCAATTTGAGAAGGTCAGAAGTTTAACTGAGAGACAGCAGGGAACCAGGGTTCTTACTTTGTAAATAGCCTCATTCTGTGCAAAAGAAGGCAAGGATGTTTGTGAAGCTACACTCACCCTTGAGGGGGTGGTTCCTGTGCACAATATAAGGGAGAAAAAGAGGCTTACTCTGGCTGCTTTTTGCTTTGTATGCTGCCTGGAAATGTTGCCTCAGTGCCATGCCACCCTGCCTTGGAGCCAGCTGATTATGAACTGAAATCTGCAAAAAACTGTTAGCTAAATAAACTTTTCCTTCCCTAATTTTGGGTGTCAGGTATTTTGTCTCAGCAATGAGTGAAAAGTAACCAAGACAGCATCCCAGAAAAAAAAAAAGCAGGTGTAGCTATTCTATTTGCAGACAATATGAACTTCAAGCCAACACTGATCAAAAGATACAAAGAGAGTCACTACATACTTGCTAAGGGAATAATCCAAGAAGAAGAAATAACAATCGCAAATATATATTCACCAAATAACAGTGTACCCAACTACTTAAAACAAATATTAATGGACATGAAGAATCAAATAAGCACTAGCACAATTGTAATGGGGGATTTTGCTATCCCACTCTCACAATTAGATAGATCAGTTAGATAAAAATATCATCATGGAAATATCAGAATTAAACTAAACCTGTGAACAAATGGACTTACGAGATGTCTCCATAATGTTTTACCCCACAACATCAGAATTCACATTCTTCTCAGCTACATATGGGACATGATCCAAAATAGAACACATACTAGCCCATAGTAAATGCAAAGGAATTGAAATTGTTCCATGACCATAGTGCAATGAAATTGGAAATCAACAGCAAAAGATATCACAAAAACTACATAAATGCATGGAAATTGAACAGTACCCTCCTGAACAACCCACAGAAGAAATTAAAGAATAAATTAAACAGTATCAACAATTAAATGAAAATGTCAATGCAATATACCAGAACTTATGGGACACAATTAAACCAGTCCTACGAGGGAAATTTATAGTGGTGAATTCTCACATCAGGAAAATGGAACAAAGTCAAATAAAGAACTTGATGATGAACCTCAGACTTCTAGAAAAAGAAGAACAAATCAAACCCAAAGATTGTATGAGAGAAAAAATTATAAATGTAAGAACAGAAATTAATGCAATCAATACCAAGGAAAAATACAAAGATTCAGTAAATTGAAGACCTGGTTCTTTGAAAGATTAAATAAAATCAGTAAACTTGTACCAACCTTATCAAAAAGAGGAAAGAAAAGACAACTAGGAATGAAAATGGTGAAATCACAGCAGATCCTGCAGAAATCGAGAAGATCACTATACCTACTTTGAGCACCTGTACTCTAATAAGATGGAAAACACAGAAGAAATGAACAGATTTCTTTCTTTTTCTTTTTTTTTGCAGTGTTGGGAATCAAACTGACAACTTTGCACCCGCCAGACAGGTGCTTAAGCCACTGAGCCAAACTCCTGGTCCTAGTTTTCTGTGGCAGGGTCACACTGTGTAGCTCAGGCCAGCCTTGCGCTTGCGTTGCAGCCCAAGCCTGCCTCAAACTCACAATGCTCCTCCTACGTCAGCCTCCCGAGTGCTGGGATTAAAGGTGTGAGCCACCACGCCCAGCTTGAACAGATTTCTAGATATACATGAATTACCAAAGCTGAATCAATCAGATATAAAAATCCTAACCAATGTCAATCAATGAAATTGAAGATGTTATTAAAAACCTATCAACAAAATAAAGCCCATGCCCTGATGGATTCAGTGCTGAATTCTACTAGAAATTTAGAGAAGATCTAATACCACCACTTTTCAAACTCTTGAATGAAATTGAAAAGGAAACAATATTCACAAATTCATTCCTGGAAGCCCACAGTATTCCGCTACCAAAACCAGAAAAGGAGCTCACATGAATATGAAAAGTGGGAAGTCCCCAAATGATGGCGAAGAGCATTCTTGGCAGAGGGATCAGCAGGTATGAAGCCTCCACGATGGGAATGAGCCTGGACGACTCAAGGCACTCCAAGTGTCCCTTCTACCTAGAGGTGCTATTTTCACCCATGCCAGGGAGCTCCTACTCATTTTTTTCAGCATGGCATTTTGAAAGATTATTATAATATCACTAATTTGCTTCTGTACATTTTAAGAATTTATTGTCCATATTTTTCTTTTTGATTTGTAGTTTTCTACATTTTAATGGCATATATATGGATATATTCCACACATAAGTGTGTGTGTGCAGATATGTGGGACATACACCTTTGTTGGGTGTATTGAGATGTTTTTCCTACTATGGGATTTCATTGTCTCTTCATTATATTTTAAAAATAAAGACAAATTCTTATTTCCTTCCATTTCAATGCACTGAAATATTATGTTTAGTATGCTGTGTCATTTTAAAGAAATCTTTGCTTACTCTAAATATGACAATCTTTCAACCATTTCGCTAATGTTTTTATTATAAAGTAAAATCTGGGTGTTATTGAAAGTTGTGAAGTTTAGAAAAGTCCAAAGAAGGAAATAAAAATCAAGAAATCTTCCACCAAGAAGATAATAACTACTATATTATATCACTTTAGCTTTATGTGTTCATGTGTACATATTATATAATAGAAATCATGATGCATATACATTTTTATTTCTTGTTCTCTTTCTTAGCACATTTACCCTCATTGTTTAAGGTACTTCAAAAACCTCCATTTTAATGTTTTGTAGCTTGTTAAAATTATACAACTAACAGAGTCCCTTATAAATACTGTGTATATAATGTTCAATTCATTATTATTATAGTGAGATATATATTTTGTACCTGTATTTAAAGTTACATTTAATAAATATTTATAAGTAGATGTAAATATTTATTCAATTTCTTAATGTCTATTGTGATAATACCTTTCACGAATTTATAGTAATTTGCCTCCCTGTTGGTGTTTAACTAGAGTACTAATTGCACTGCACATTTACTGGCATAGGTATAACATACCTATGACAGTTGATGCCCAGAATGGTGACATTTTAATTTATATTTATTTATTTTAGAAGTTCGTATATTTATCAAATGTTATTGACCATCTGCATTTATGCTGTAACTTATGTTCTTATACTGTCTTCATTAACCACTTAAAATTCATTTCATGTAACAACAATGTTCAGTCTTTTACGTATGGATTTACATATTTAAATATACATAAAAAGACAAGTAAAACAGAACTATGGAGATAGTGTGAGTAACTAAAGCGATATTTAACCTTCTGTGAAGTATTTTAATTATTTATGCATTTAATTAATAAAAATTGACTTTTAAAAAGAAAATTGTAGTTTATTGTGTAACCTTAGTTACTAGTTTTGCTTTCCCAAAATATGAACAGCTCTTTGTTCTTTGGTGGCAAGAACTGCAGAGTTCAGCAGTATTCTGCCTATTTAACTGAAATAATGTAGCTCCAGGAGGACTGCACAGTTCATCCCGTGGACCCCCACCCCCAGCAGATCTATCCTGGCTGCCACAGAACAGAATTCTCTACAAGTACCATATGCAGCTGACTGAGCAGTACTGGTTGTCATGGGATGGGGAATGAAGGGAGCAGACAGATGACATATGTGCCAACCAGTTATCATTTAGATACTTAGGTTTTTATAATTGTGGTACAGTATTTCAAATAAGCCTGGGAGCAGGTGGGAAAGGGTGAAAAGCAGAAGATAATCTAGCATGAAGGGCAACTTTTAAATTAAAAGAAAAACCCTATTTAACGTTGCCCAAAAAGCAAAATAGTAAATGTTTGCAGCTTAGCTTTTAAAGACATTTATTTTTAATTACCAGTTTATTTAAGTGTATATTTGTCTAATTTGTCTCACTGGTTTGGAGATATTCTCCTTTAGCTTTTCCCTGAAACCCAAGAGGGAATTCTTTTGTTGTGTTATGATAATTGCTAAATGGTGTCTATCAGCTAATAAGGTATTTGCAGAACTGCTCCACATAGATGTCCTTTGTAAGATGCAGAGGGTGTGTTTTGCCTAGAGATTGCCTTTTTTGAGAACTTGAAACTGTCGGTAACATCTAAGTAACAAAGAGATATTTAAAAACATGAATCTATGAATTTGGATATGGTTTTGAACTTCTTCATGCATCTTGAAATACTGTTTAGGGGCAATGATCTGAAAGTCAGTTAACTCATCATCATCATCATCATCATCATCATCATCATCATCACTGCAGTTTCATTGAGCATTTAGCCAAAGTTTGAAATCATAGGTAATATCATTGTTATTCTCACATTTCAGTCCTAAGCTATTGAATTTATCTCTTACAGGTGAGACAGTTAAGTTCATCTTCACTGACGCTCATCCTCAGGATTGCTTCATGAGGTGGAGATAGGATCTCAACTCATTTTGTCTGCCTGTAGAATCGTATGTTCAGTCAGTGTTTCATGCTCTGTTCTCATCCTAATACCTACTGCATCCTGGATGGTGATATGGTAGGCAGGTGTTCATACAGATGTTCATGTCCTAATTGTCTGGATCTGTGAAGATGTTATATTGCACAGTAGAGGGGAATTAAGGTTGCAGATGGAAATAAAGTTGGTAATCAACTGACCTTGAAATCAGATCATCATAGGTTATCCAAATAGGTCCAATGTGATTGCAGGAAAAGCAAGGCAGAAGATGAGTCAGAATCAGAAAAGCAGATGTGATGACAGAAGCAGCTGTTCTGTGTAAGGAGAATTCACCTGGATGATGATGGCCTTGAAGAAAGAAGATTGACCACAAGCTGAAGAATGCAGAGAGCCTCTAGAGACTAGAAATTATTAGGAAACAGATTGTTGGAGACTGCTACAAAGCAGTTCTGAGCAGGATTTAAAATTTACTAATCGGCATTTTATTTATCTGTGAGCCTGTCCTAGGCCTAGGCCCCCTGCCTGGTGATGGGAGCTGATTCATTGTAAGGAAATTCTATGAATCACTGGTCCTGACCGAGGCCTGTAGTGGCCAATGAGGTCAGAGATACCTCAAAAGGCAAGGTAAAAAAGGTCGAAGCTGAGGACATATTGGCTCTATAATCAATTATGTTAATAGAGACTGCCCTGCAATATTCTTACTCTTCAGGGCATCACAGTCCCATCACAAAGGCCATTTTGGAGATAACATAGTTCTCCATTCCTGGCATTCCTTCCTCCTTGGAGATGTCCTTGAAATGACTCCCAAGTCCTGCTCAGTTCCGGCACCACCCTCAGCACCTCCCTCAGTATCCCCTCTCTTTGTCTATTTGAAAATATATACAGGTGATCCAGAGAAACTCTTTGTCTTAGCCCTCATGATAGCTGCAGAGTCAAGAACTCTGCAGGGGCTTTGATCCTCCTGGAGCCCTAAAATCATACCACTTGTCTCATTTATTTAAGCCTTCACCGTTCATTTGGGAGATTGGGGGTCTAGGCCGGGTCCCCAATACACATTTTCTCTGTGATGGTTGATTTCATGTGTTAACATGACTGGGGCATGGGTTTCCCAGACTGAACATTACTTCAGGGTATATCATTCCAAAGTTGTCTTTGGATGACATTAGTATTTGAATTGGTGGACTAAGAGAATATTACACGAGGTGAAACAGCCTGGCACAGAAGACATCTACCAAGTGTAATAGTAAGGATCTCTTGCTTGATCTGCCATAAATATGTTGATTGATTTCTTATATGTCTAAATATTTAGATTATTAACTAAGTCAAAAATAATTGCTTTTATAATTAGACACAACCATAGTGAGTAACTGTTTTGCCACTATTATTAATTCATTCATCATAGCAAACATTCCACAATACAATCCTTGTTAAATTCCAGTATCAGCTAACACAGTGGTTCACATCTCTGATTTCAGCATTATGAGAGACTGACAGGAAGATCATAAGTTCAAACCTAGTTTAACCAACTTAATGAGACTGTCTCAAAATAAAAAATAAGAAAGGCTAGTGATGTAGTTCAGTACAAAGAACCTGGGTTCAATCTTCAGTAATGAAAATGTCATTTTTCACAGAAAATGGAATAAAAAAGTCCTTAAATTTTGATGGAACCACAAAAGATCCCAAATAGTTAAATAATCTTGAGTAAAGGGAATAAAACTGAAAGTATCACTTTCCTTGATGCCAAAATATGTTATAAAGCTATTCTAATAAAAAAAATAGTGTGATACTTGCCTAAAAATACACTAATGATACAGGATAGAAAGCTCATAAATAAATCATGCATTTACAGTCCATTAATTTTCTACAAAGATACTATAAACATATAAGGGAGAAAGAACAGCCTCTTTAATAGATGTTATTCAGAAAACTGGGTATTTACATGCAAAAGTATGAAATTTGATCTTTTCCTCATACTATGCACAAAAATCAACTCAAAATTGATTAAAGAGTTATGTGAGCCCTGAAAATGTAAAGTGACTAGAAGAATGTAAAGCAGAAAACAGCTACAACATTGATCTGGCAATGATTGTTTTGGTTATGATCATGAAAGCATAGATAACAAAAGCAAAAATTGACAAATGAAACTGCATCTAACTAAAAAAGCTTATGGAGAGGAAAGGAATAAACAGAGTAAGGAGACAACCACAGAGAAAGGGGAAACACTTGGGAAACATACATTTATGAAAGGATTAATGTCCAAAGCATGTAAGAGACTCAGACAACTCAAAGTAAGAAAACAGCTAATCTGATTTTAAAAATGGGCAAAGAACTTGAAAAGACAATCACAAAAGAAACCATGCAAGTGACCAACAAGTTCATGGAACAAAATTCTCAGCATTATTAATCATTAAGGAGATGAAAATTTAAACAATGAGGTATCATATCACACTTGTGATAATAGTGTGATAGATCAGTGACCACTGTCAAAATGAATAAAAGTGACAAATACTTGCAACGGTATGAGAAAAACTCTTGTGAACTATTGTTGGGACTGTCAAGTAGCGCAGCCACTAATAAAAATGATATGGAGACTTATAAACCAAAATAGAACTACCAGCAGTCCTCACTTTTGGGTACACCAAAAATTGACACCAGTAATTCAAAGAGATGTGCACTCCTTTGTTCATGGAAGCATTATTCAAAATATTCAAGATATATCAACAAATTAGGTGTCCATCAACATATTAATGGTTAAAACTAAAACACTACATGCAAGTAATGGAAAACTATAGTTAGCCCTTCAGAGGAGATCCTGTCATATAGGACAAGGTAGGGTAACCCAGAAAACATTATACTATGTGAAATAAGCCAGAAGCAGAAAAACAAATAATGTCTCACCTTACATACATGTGGAATCTAAAAGAGGTGAACTTAGAGAAGTAGAGAGGAAAGTGATGGGTATCAGAGACCAGAAGAAAGTTGAATGAGCCTATAGAGAATGGGGAGGTTTTGGTCAGAGAGAAGGAGTACATTTTGAGATCTATTTTACAGTGGAATGACTATAGTCAATAATAAAATATTGTATACTTTATAATAAAAAAGTACATTTCAAATGTATTACAACAAAAAATGAAAACGTGTGACAGCCAGCTTTCTATGACTGTAACAAAATACTTGAGATAATCAAAAGAAAAAAGTTTTCTTTTGACTCAGTTTTGGAGGTGGTACTTTGTGATGAGAGCATGGTATCGAAAAAGGTATGACCTTGTGGCAGACACGGAGCAAAGAGAGATCAGGAGAGCAAGAGAGTAGTGTTCCATATCTTCTTGGAGGACAACTCCAATGACTTAAACCCTCCCATGAAGCCCCACCTCTTAAAGTTTCCACCACCTCTCATTAGTACCAAGCCAGGGACTAAGACTTTAACACATGGGCTTTTGGGAAACAATTCATATCCAAGCTATAGCAGTAAGTGGGGCAACTGATATCATTCACTTCACATTGTACACATACATCAAATCATTTAGGCATGTATGATCCCATAAACATATATAATTAAGAGTTTTCAACTAAAAATAATATTAATTTAAAAATTCTGACCTAAATATTATCTAACTCCAATTATATTCAAAGGGTTTCAGAGTTTAGGAGAGACAAAACATATGTTCAAATGCATGCTAATGAGGTCATTCAATGGATTTGACTTTTTTAAACCTAGGCTATTCAAAGAATATCACATAGATTTAAGTATGAGTTTCAGTTTTGCTTTTTAATATCTATAAGCACCAAAGTGAAATACTTCTGCTAATTATTCTTACTGATGAATTAACATATCTACCCTGCAGTGACTGAATGAGATACATGATAAATGTACGTAAAACACAGAAAGTTGGGTTATGTTAAATGGAGATAATTAAATCTACTCTGCAATGTTGTTTAAAGGATTAAACATATTTTATTACAAATGCCTGAGATAATATCTGGCACTTAATTGCATTTCAACTGACATTATTACTCACCACTAAGGCCACTATTGTTAATAGTACTCTCCAGCTCTGGTGCTTCTTAAGGTTCAAATGGAGATGAAGTAGCATGAATGGCCATTTTATGGGAGTGGAGTTTTTGAAGAAAGAGCTGAAGACTCATGTATTCCTACTTCCTCAAGATCTTCTTTATCTCCTTATATTAGTATATACTGTGGGATTGGTCTTACTTTCTGTTCAGAAGATAAGGTTTAAGGCTGAGATTTTAAAGAAAACAACAAACAGAGCTAACTGCACTTTGACTTTTAAAGTAAATAGAGATGCCTGAGTTCATCTGAAATGGAGATGGAAATGGTACAGTCTCAAAGCATTTCTCTTCCTAAGCATGTACTTGAGATTTGAAGTTTTAAACAGCTTAGAGAAATCTCCAGGCTGTTGGTCAATGGTAGTTCTCACAGAGAATTAATTAAGCTATACATGCTTTCCCACTCATTCATGTGTAACTTTCTAAAACGTCAGCATGGCAGTAAATTGCAGTTTACATAAATGTTTAAGTGGATAGAAGTTTTATATTAAGATAAAATAATTTATAGCTTTCTCTTTATTCTTTCACTTTGGAAATCTTGACTTGCCTTTTTTTTTTTACTTTGATGACCAAAAAAAAAAAAAAAAAAAAAAAAAAAAAAGTCTCCTATCCCACAATGATCTTTCTTGGTTTTGAGATGGTTTTCCTCCTGATGGTTTAAGCAGTTCCCCTATCCTTGTTATGGCTGCAGCATTTGAGATTCCTGGGGTAGTAAAGGGTTACCCTACTTTAAAGGTGTGCAGTGTAATTATTGCTTTCCTTATTTACTTTTCTCATTGTTGAGACAGAATCCCCAACATCCACAAGTTAAAGGGGTAAAGGTTTATTTCAGTTCATAGTTTGTAGAAGTTTCAGTCGATATTCAGCTGGCTCCAAGGCAGGGTGTCATGGCAGAAGAGCATCACAAAGGAGAAACAATTCATTGCATGGCAGGCAGAAGGCAGCAAGTAGCAGCAGCAAGCCTACATTTTCCTTTTATCTCACCTAAGCTGCAAACCTTTTGGGTGGTGCCATTCACACAGAGTGGGGCTTCTGTTTTCAGTAAATCCATTCAACCACACCTAGAACTATGTTAATTCTAATCAGTGGACAGATTAAGTACCACACACCATTAATCCCAGTATAACACACCATGATTTAGCCACCTTCCAAAGCCCCACCTGTAACTGCATGAGGTTTGCAGGGAGGGACATCTAGACACAAAATTATTTGCCTATATCAAATAATTTGTCAGAAGAGAGAAGTCATCAGCATAGTTGGTTTCCTTTCTTCTAGAAGAAGTTATTTCACCATCAGTAAGCATTTTGCTGTTGTTTGCTAATGCGTAACTTGCATTTATCTAAAATTGGCCTATTTAGGAAAAATGCTCAAAGAAATGCCAGTTTATTGTCAAAGCTGCTTTTAATGCTTTAAAAAATTCCTTTATGTGACATATTTCATTTCTTATACCTGATTTGTTCCACAGAGGATTTGAAGTGGTGAATTTCCATCATTATGTCTATTTGTTCTTAGTTTTCTTTAAATGCTGCTGCTTCCCAGGGCTTTGTCCTTGACCCACAGCTGATTACAGTTACTGAGTATTTTCTATGTATCATTCTTTAGCTCACTTGTGATAGGATTTGAATTCTCTCACTATCTTTTGGTAATTTCTTGTACTTTTATAATTTTAATTTTCATGAATATACTGAGCATTGTCACTCTATTTTTGTAGCCTCCATTCCACAATCATATATCCACCTTCCTATTATAATTTTCTATTTGACTATTACATAGGCATTTGACATTTCTGTATTGTTCACCTTAGGTTAAGTTATGCTCAGTGGCTTAAAATAATAGAAGTGTATTTCTCCTTTATGATACATGTACACCATAAATTGGCTGGAGTTCTTCCTGCATTATCTTAACTCAGGGACCCAGCTTGACAAAACACTCATCATATATGGAATTGCCTGTTGTTGAGATGGAAAAAAAGAGATCCTGGAGGGTTCCTCACTGGTGGATAAATAACAATATGTTTTCATATCTTTTTAGACAGAACTCATCATATGACCTCACTCAACTGTAGGTGAGTTACAAAGTATAATTCTTCCATGTGCCCAGATGTGAAGAATTGAGCATATCTATCAAATAGCTTTAACAATTATCCTAACATTCATTACTACATTCAGCATAACTTCCTCCAAATGCATTTTTCTTCTCTTCTGAGTACTCCAGTGGTACTACCATCCACCTTACTGCTCAATGCCAGAAAGCTGTAATCAAGAGGCAGACATAATTACATTACAGGGTCATTGAGCCATAGTAATCTTTTCTAAAAGTCATTAATTAAAATGAATGATGGCATGATGAATCCTGATATATCCTGGAAATGTTATTGGATTAAATTGTCTTTCTTAGCATTAATAAAGAAAATGTTAAGGAACAAAATATTTTGTTGTGTATGGACATGAACTACCCCAAAATATGGCATGTTTCTAAATCATTTAGTCACCCTTTCTAATTTAGGAAGATATGATAGGAAATATTGTTTTTTTGGTTAAATGAGACATTCCTTCCCACCTGGTATAGGCAGCAACTAAGATCCTTGAGTCTAAAAAAGCAAATTACTCACCTGTGCATTGAGAATCTGTTTTGTACCAAACTGCTTAAGTTTTTTCATTTCCATATTTACTTTTTGGAAATGTTCACTTTGCAAGTATAATGCTCTGGACACTAAAAAGTTAACTTTTTTTGGTGTGTGCGTGCTCAAAGAGTTTACCACTGCTGAGCAACATATGTGGCAGAATCGTTCCAGCACTATATTAAACACAAGACTATGACAAAGTGCTTTTCCTTTAGGGGAGGCTGGGATGGCTTTGTAAGGAGGTGAAATTTGAACTGGATCTTGACATTAGAGTAAGAGTTTGGTGGGCAGGGTTTCAGGAAAGGCACTCAGTGTACAGGAACAAAAACAGTCCAGGTATGCTGGGATTAGTGGAGAAATGCTTAGCGATTCAGTTGGCTGGGGAGTCCAGATAGAGATGAAAACAGATGAAACACAACAAGGAAGATAGGAGGAGCTGGATTTTAACATGTTCTGTGTACTATGCCAAGAAAGTTGGACTTTTGTCTTAGAGAATTTTTAAGGAAATCTAAATATAATTTGGAACTCAGTTGAACCCAAGAGATAATGAGATGTTGGAACCTCATGACAGAAATCCTCTTATGATTATTTGCTTTGATTAATTCTCATGGGCACCAAGGACAGTATATAGAAAAAAACCCCAAATTATGTCAACAATAGTTATCAGTGCCTAACACACTGGAAGCAACCAAAAGGAGCTGAAGAAAATAAGAACAGGGACACATGAGACAGAATTCACCCTAAAGGAAAAAGATTTGGCTCCTTGATTCCAGTTAACAACAGAATGGAAGAACGAGAGAGAAATAATTCTACCTGTACATGTTAGAATGTATCCTGGAAGGAATTACTAGAAACTGGGAAGGTACCAGGCAGAGGAGAACAAGAATAGAAGAAAGGGGCATGAACATGATCAATGCATAATGTGAAAATGTGTGGAAGTATTACCAGGAATTTCATTAATTTGCACAATTAATATGTGCTGATAATTTAAAATAAAAAATAAATACTTACTTTGAAAAAAGTAACTTGATCTAGCTTATCTGGAGTTAGGAAATGGAGGAAAAGACTATTTGGTGTAAAGCCAAAGTAAGTTTAGACATCAGAAAATAAGCATAGGACCCTAGGACAAAGTCCAGCATACAGTGTGGGAATTCATGTATCAATTTATATCACAACAGAGAAATGCACAAATAATTCTGTCAGTGATGGCAACTCAGGCAATGTGAGTGGTGGCCCACACAGAGGGATCGAACAGTGTGCTGGTTGCAAGTGAACCTGGGGCAATGGAGGTGGGGCTCCTTGTTCAGAAATCTGATGCTGTAGGCTATAGCACAATAATGAATCACAGGATACATGTATATATTGTAACACTCTTGGCCAGTTTCTGAAAACAAGAACAGTTTTTCAAATGATAAAATTTGAGTGTGCATTATTAATGTAATTTTAATAGATCACTAGCAATAGATTATACCTTTTTATAAAAAGGGGAA
>RJWM01032143.1:0-21777 GCA_004363535.1 Dasyprocta punctata | reverse complement strand
GAGGTGCAAAAAGACACTGGGTGTGCTCCCCGCTGTGTGAGGGGGCGGGGACACGGGCAGAGCAGGCTCCGCCTATCCTTGCAAAAGTGAGCCCAGGAAGGAGAAGGCAGAAACTAAAGGCACCGGTCACCTTCAGGGGTAGGTGGCAGGGGGGTGCGGCGTCCGACACTTCTCTGACTACCTGGTTTGATAGAGTTTCTAGGAACACGTTAATGTTTTACATCCTCAAAACAAGACAGCAACAACAAATCAGCCAACAGCATGTGGGAAGCTTTCAGTGGCATACAAGCCGGCGCGAAGGAACCTACCTGTACTTCAGATGGACAAAAGAGCGCTGTGAGAGGTGGGAAGGATGAGCGGGCTAGCCCGAGTAAATTTTTTTTTTTTTTGGTACTGGCCATGGAACCTAGGGCCTCCTTCCACATGTGGAGCAAATGCTCTATGGCTGAACTACAACCCCAGTTCTTTCAGGTAGCCCAGCCTGGCCTTGAAGCTGTGATCTTCCTACCTCAGCCTCCTGTATAGCTGGGATGATAGGCATGCACCACCAAGTACAGTTGAAGACTTCTTTTTTAACAGTGGTGGGTATGCAATGATAATTCTTAAATTACTTTATACTATAGGACTGAACGAGGACAAAGGCAAGCAAATTTTTCAGAGTTGGGGAAGGGATGTATAAGGATGGAAAGGGAAGGGATCAGAATGAACTCTGCAGTGTTGGACTGAAGTTGTTTTATGGATAGATTAATTGACATATAGACAGAAAAATCCATGTTTTGTTTTGTTTTCTTTTTTAGTTTTTTGAGACAGGGTCTTGTCATGTAGTCCAGGCTGGTCTTGAGCTCACTATGTGGCCCAGGCTGGCCTTGAACTCATGGCCATCCTCCTGCCTGCCTCAGCCTGCCAAGTGCTAGAACTACAGGTATGCACCATCATGCCCAGCTTATGTATTTATTTATTACCAACAGGAAAATAGTAACATAGTGCAGAAACCCTCACCACCATGTGATAGAAGTAAAACTCATCAGCCCCCCGTGCCCCTGGACCTGCTCACCGAGCAGGACACAACCCATCACTTCCCACTGTTCCTGCTGAATACGAAGAGCCTGAAGGTGATCGCAAGCAAACACCTGACATACGGGAGAGAGACGAGTTGAGCGTCCTGATTTTGAGAAAGGTCGTATGGTTATACAAGAGGAAGGCTTTGACCTTAACATTTTGTGTTTTAAATGAAAAAATATGTTACATACCTGGCCTTCTTCCGGAGTAACTTCTGAGACTCGGGATAATGCACCAAAATTTCGTTCAAGTCCTTTTTATCCAGAATGAAGAGGTTGGTGAACCCGTGGGCCACCACGTTGGCGGTGCGCCGGTTCCCGCCCCCGACGGCCAGCAGGCTGGGGGAGGAGGGAGGCTGTGAGACCCTTCCGGGGCCAGTGGGCACCCAGACCTCCCCTGCACTGGCCACCCCTCCCAGCCCGTGCCCAGGGCCTCCTGCTCCCCAGTGCCTCTCACCTGATCTCTCCAAACACAGATCCTGCTTTCAGCGTCACCAGCACTGCCTTGCCGTCGGGGCCGCCCAGGACCTGCACCTGGCCCGCCTGGATGATGTACATCTCGCGGCCGATCTCCCCCTGAAACAGAGGAGGCTGAGCCCCTCCGGCACCCCCAAGCACCCTCGAAGCCAAGGGCTGTGCCCAGATGCTTGTAGCCCAGAAGGGAGGCACTAAGGCCGAGTCCAGCCCTACACCTCCACTTGGCATGGTGTCTGAGACGGTCATTTTCCTCTCAGGTCCCAGGCTCCTCACCTGGGGACTGGGGAGAGTGAGCAGCCCTTGTCCTGCCCACCTGCCAGGTTCTGGAGGGCAGTTAGTGGTGTCGGGGGACAGAAAGTGCCAGGCAGCCGGGCAGCTGCAGGGTGATGTTTCTGTGGCTTCCCACCCACACCCACGAGGCCGGCGAACCGGGCAGTGGCTCCATCTCTAAACATCCATGTGCAGCCCCAGCCAGGAGCGGCCAGTGTCTGCCCACTGAGATAGGCGGACAACAGTGAAGCCCTGCAGTCAGAAGCACAACTCTGAGCCCGTCCATGGCGGGTCTGCGTCCTCAGTCTCCACACCGTCTGAAGCAGGGCGGGATAGCACTGTGTTTTGTTGTTTTGCAGTGGAGACTGAACACAGGTGCTTTGCACTGAGCTACATCCCCAGACCTTTTTAAAATTTTTATTTTGAGACAGGATCTTGCTATGTCATTAAGCTGCCCAGGCTGGGTTGGTACTTGCAATCCTCCTATTGCATCCTGATGTATTGTACTTCTCTTTATTTTGGTACCAGGGATCAAACTCACAACCTCCCATTTGCCAAGCAGGCACTTATGCCGCTGAGCTAAATTCCCTGCTGGACTGTACTTTTCTAAGGTCATAAAGCAAGGATGAGGCAGGGCCAGGATTTGAATCTAGCCTGGTTATAGAGTTCATGGTTGTAACAGGTTGAATTGTGCCCCAATCCCAGTCTACATTTTGAAGTCCCATTCCCCAGGACCTTAGAATGTGACCCAATTTGTAATAAGGTTGTGGCAGATGTAACTAAGGTAAGCCCACCCTGGAACCAGGTGGGAGGGAAATCTACTCTGACTGGTGTCCTCACAAAAAGGGAGCTGGACACAGAGACAGGCATGGTGGGGAAATGATGAGAGAACAGAGAAGCTGGGCCTAGAGCAGAGGCCATTCAGCATGTGTGGTCTGGTGGCCCCACCAAACTGCCACAATGGCAGAGTCCCAAGATGAATGAATGAACAAAGGAAGAAAGGGAGGAAAGAAAGGAAAAAGGAAGGAAGGAAGGAAAGGAGGGAGGGAGAGCTTACAGTCAGCCTGCCACAAACCTTCCAGCCCCCAGGCCCTGCCCAGCCCCACCCAGCCCGCCACCTGTCAGCCATTCCTGGGCGGCGACCGGCAGCACCAGCTCCTCTCACACATGCACAACCCTCTTCCCAGACAGGAAGTGTCCTGGCTGCCTGTCTCTGTGACACCGCTCTAGCCAGCACCCTGGGTGTCTTGGGGACAGTGTCAAGCAGACCCAGGCAGCAGGGGCACCCACAAGCACTCGCTTCCCCTCACAATCACAGCCTCACCAACGCCTGATTGACCTCCTCTCACTGAAAGCGAACTGCATGGCCACACAGGTGGTAGTGACAGCAGTCGTGCCTGCTCTGTGCCAGGCATGGTGCCAAACTATAGGCCTATCTTATTCAGTTCTCCCAGCCACCCCACGAGGGAGGCGCTACTCACACCCACACTTCATCAGTGAGAACAGGACTCAGAGAGGGCAAGCATTTGCTCAGGCCTGCACAGCTAGGAAGTAGTTCCCATCTCCAGACAGATCACTCTGCTGTTTCCAAAGCTCTCTCAGCCTCTGAGACTGAAGCTTTACATTCTCAGCCATCTACAGCATCCTTCTCTCCCTCTTGCCCCAGCACTCTGCTGCTAGAAAATTCAGTGCTGCACAGTATATGCCTAGAGTTGGGAGTCTTCTCAAGCTGGGGCTCCCCAGTCTCACAGGGTCTGCTTGGGTAACATCTTGCCCCTGTGCAGGCACCCAGCCTTATTGCCAGCTCCATACAAGAGGACCGAACTCTGAATTCTCCCCCGCTGCTCCCTGCTACTGGTTTGCCAGGGGCAACGTGAGTGCATGTGCTCTCCTCCCCCCGCCCCATTTCTGAACCGGAAGAGGGAGACCCTGCGAGGTTCCTCCATCCCTTCCCTATGACCTGGAGCCCCTGTCCTGCCCCCACATCCCTTGCAGAAAGAAAGAGCTGTGGCCCCATGTTGCAAATCCTGGTCCCCAGCCAGCTGCACCCTCAGACAAATCCCCAGGTGTCACTGCAGCCTCCTGTCCCTTGGGGGGATCCCTGCAGCCCAGAGTGTCTCAGGCACCCCAGCCCCACCCACAGGGAGGGCGGGAGGCCTCGGGCTCCTGGGCTTCAGCACGCACCTTCTTGCACACGTAGTCGTTGGGCAGGTAGACCACGGAGCGCAGGCGCTTCAGCATATCGAAGATCATCTGCCGGTCACAGCCCTGCCCAGGGAGGAGGGGAAGGAGCCCTGTTAGAGGGGTGCTCAGGCTTGAGGTCCCCAGAGTTCCGTAGGAGAGGGCACAGCAAGGGTGTACCTGAAAGAGCGCCACTTTGCTGACAATGTCATAGTTCACGTCGATGGCGAGGTCCAGCCGCATCTTGTCCGGAAGCTGCACCATCAACTCTGACTCGTCTGTGAACAGAACCTGGGGGGTCAGAGCCAGGGCAGTGCCAGTGCTCACACACCTACAGCCCCAGCCACTGTCCCTGCTGCTCTAGGTCCCGACAGCTGTCAACTCCAGGTCTTTGTCAATACAGTCCATCTGTCAGGAAAACCCTGTGCACTTCCCCGACCAACTCCTACTTGTTCTTCAAAACCCAGCACCAATGTCACCTCTTCCAGGAAGCCTTCCCTGGATACCCCTAACACAGCCTCTGCATCAGGAGTTCCAGGGCTGTAGCACTGATTTCTGCAATTGTTGATGAAACACTACCCCGCCATGCACACTAGAACATTAGCAAGTACTAGCTTATCTAGTACTAACTATGTGCCAGTTGTGTGTGTGTGTGTGTGTGTGTGTGTGTGTGTGTGTGTGTCTATGTGTGAGCAGTACTGGGGACTGAACGCAGGGTTTTTGCACTGAGCTACATCCCCAGGCTTTTTAAAAGTTTTATATTTTGAGATAGGGTCTCACTAAATTGTCCAGGCTGGCTTCAAACTTGCAATCCTCTTGCCTCAGCCTGCGGTGCTGGGATGACAGGAGTGCATCACCATGCCTGGCTTTTAAATCAATCTTTCTTCTTCTTTGGTTTTTTAGTGGTGCTGGGAGTTGAACCCAGGGCTTTGCGTGTGCTAGGCAAGTGCTCTGCCTCTGAGCTACATTCCCAGTGCTTTGGGTGCCTGCTTTTCATAAAGATTATTTGATTTAATCCTTCCTGCAACCCACAGGGCCTCACCACTCCCTCTTTACAGACAGGGGCTGGGGCACGGGCTTGCCTGGCCCTGCAGCCAGGGAGGGGGAAGGAGACGTGGCCCAGGCCGCGTGCTCCGAGCCTGCAGAGGGGAGCGGGGCCACATCCCTGGTGCCCTCCATGGGGTATAGGTGCCCTGTCAGAGGAAAGGACAAGAGAGGGGGACCAAGGAGGGACTCCTCCTTCCTGATTCAAACCTCAGCTTTGACCTCCGGCGGGGCTGTGTCTCAAGGTGAAATGAGAGAGGGGAGCCCAGAACACAGGCCCGCGAGCCTTCAGGGGTGTCGTGATGGCCAGCACGCAGCACCTCCCAGCCTCTTCAGGCCCCTCTTACATAAACCCTGGGGCCACAGCCAAGAGAGGGCCCAGGGCTTGGGCCTCAGAGATGCAGGACAAGGGAAGAACCAGAAGGCCCCGGGGAGCGGGTGAGGATCTTACCCAGAATGCCTTGTGAGTGCCAGGTGTACTCATACCAGGTCTTGACGCGGTTCTGTACGGACCTGGGGATCTTGTAGAAGTTCATGTACTTCACTGTGCTGTCCATGCAGTTGCGGTAGTAGGTCTGCCCCGCGGTGGCCGCTCCTACCACGTCTCTCATCTGGGGCAGGACAGGAAGCAATTTTGGGGATGTGTCGCTTTACCCAGATGGGGCACACGTTCACAGTGGGGGAAGGGAGGGAGGAAGATAGATGTCCACATGCAGAGGTTTCCTGGTGGGAAAAAGTCCTGTCTCCAGTATGGACGTGGGAGGGCAGCTGCTGGCCTCTCTGGTGGCTCAGATCCCGAGGGGACACCTCTTAGGACTGGGCTGTCTCTGTGCTGCCATCACCACTTTGTCCAAGCCCTTGCTAGAGGGTGCATGAACCCAGTATACAGTTCCTCGGGCTGGGGACCTTCAAAGGCTCCTGTGAGGACCCCTGAGTGTCACCTGCACTGACTAGAAAACAAGATACCCCTGCAGCCTGTCAGAACCACAAGAGATTTCTCCTGCCTTTTGTTAAACCATGCAGCCCAGCTCCCCAGGATACCCAAAGCGACCGACATTTTAAATGGAAGTGACCTCAGAGAAGGATGGGACCTACACACCCCACTTCCACTCTCCCAGCAGGGCCCAGCACCCCAGGCTTCTGATTCTCAGCCCAGTGCTCCTTCCTGGCTTAGTCCCAAAGTGACAGAGAGGCTGATGTTCCCAGCAGCAGTGGGAGGGGCCTGCGGGTGGTGGGCTGGGACCCCAGGACAGCTACCTGTCCAATCATCACAGAGAAAGCGAAGACACCCGTGAAATAGTTCAGCAGCTGGAAGACAATTTCAAAGAGCGTCTGGGGGTCAGGCAGTCCCCCGATGGTGATGAGGGTCTTCACAGCCCAGTAGTAGCAGCGAATGTAACTGGAGAGAGAAGAGGAAAGGGACCTCGGTCATAAAAGGACACCTTGGGCAACCTGATTCAGACACCTGTGATAGATGTGCGCCATGCAAAGAGGGAGAGCGTACAGGCTTAGATGCAGAAACACCTGCCTCTCGTGGGCAGAGCGTGTTGCAGTGTCCTTGGCTCTGTCCTGCTCCTACGGGGCATGGGCACGGACAGACACAGACACTGACACTCCAGAAGCTATGGAGGAAGCGTTGGTGGGAGGATAGACCAGTCCTGATGTCAGGGCCCCCGTTATTTCCACAGTTGTTTCCTTTGCTATCCTGTCATGCTGGCGCTTGGAAAGCAAGTGTTATAGTTTCTATCTAGATAGCCCCCTAAAGCCTCATGGGTGGGATTTGGTTGGATCATGGAGACACGATGCTTCTCCGTGAATTAATCGACTGATGAGCTTATCAATAAATGTGATGTTGGGAGGCCAAGCCTGCTCTGAGGAAGAGGCTCACTGGGGGTGTGGCCTGGAAGGGTCTGTCTCCCTCCCTCCTCCCTTGGTCTGTCTCTGCTTCCCACCACCTCGCCAGGGGCTGTTTCTCCTCTGCCACGCCCCTCTGCCATGCTGCCTTGCTTTGGAGCCAGGGACTAGGGGCTGAAATCTCTGTAA
Organism: Dasyprocta punctata; assembly: GCA_004363535.1. Lineage (NCBI taxonomy): Eukaryota > Metazoa > Chordata > Mammalia > Rodentia > Dasyproctidae > Dasyprocta > Dasyprocta punctata. The sequence goes on along the minus strand of RJWM01032143.1, from coordinate 14,704 downwards.
ACTGTAAGCCAAATAAACCTTTCTTCCTTTAACTGTGGCCATCAGGTATTTTATCCCAGCAATGAGAAAGTAACAAGACAAAGAACAACACTGGAGTTGTAAAATCCTGTTGGCCCTTGTATCTGCAGCTTTGGGTTTGGGGAGCCAACCAAGCCCAGGAGGGAAATAATTTTTAGAAACTGTGTCTATCCTGAACACATACAGATACCTTTTCCCCTCAGTATTCCTTAAACAACACAGTGTAACAAGTATTTATGTTGCATTTGCTATGTATTAGGTATTCTAAACACTCTAGAGATGATTAAAAGAATATAGGAGCATGTGCATAAGTTACACAAAAATACCACACTGTTTCCTACAAAGGAATGATCAGCCTCAAAATTTGGCATCTCCTGGAATCAATCTCCTGTGTCCACTGAGGGACACTATTTTGAGGGCCACCTTTCCTGACCTTTCCTCCTCCTCACCCATCTTCCAGGTAGTGAAATTGAGCCCCATCAAAGGGAAGGGGCATTCCCATGGTCACCAGTTGGCAGGTTTCAGACCCAGGACTGTAACACAGGGTGCTGGCTGTTCCTCTGAGCTGCCCCCCAGCCCAGGCTGCTGCTCCATGGGGAAGGGAGGTGTGGGTGCTGGGGGTGCTGCTGTGTGTGAAACAGCATGAGAAATGCCCTGGGCTTGTCTAATCACCACAAAGCAGTAGGAGCCCCCCTATACTTGTCCACACCTCCAGGCCAAGATCTGCTGGGAACCAGGAAGCGGGGAGTTAGGCAGGGCTGCAAGATGGGCCGGCTTTCCCGGGCTTCCTGCCTCCACTCCCAGCTTCTTATGCAGCCTGGGAGCTCAAACAGGGACTCTGGAGCCAGACTGAAAGTGCTCAAAGCCACTTTTGAGCTGTCTGACTGGGCAGATTCCTCAATTTCTCCAAGCCCTGCTCTCCTCCTCCATAAAATGGGAATGGCGGCGGAACGACCTTCACAGGCAACCACAAGGACGAAATGAGCTGCTGGACGAGTGTGCCTGGCACAGGGCGGGCTTTCTGTGAACCAGCGGTTGCCCCGTGCGTGCCGTGGGCTTGCAGTGGGCACAACACAGCACTCCTGAGCCCTCAAGAAGCTCAGCAATGAGGGTGGACAATGCGTGCTGAATGCTGGGGAGGAAGCAGAGGTTGCTGGGCAATTAGAGGGGTGGCTCTATTTCTGACTGGGTGTGTCTCTGGGCTTTAGGGCACCTCATTGCCTTCAGGTCACCAGTTGTCTGAAAGTCTCAGGACAACACAAGCCTGCCCAGTCAAGCCCCCGTCATACCAGTCCTGGCCACCAGAGGGCGCACCAAGCAGCTCTAGTGGGGACTGAGTAGCGCCCCACCCTCTAGACCCCTGGGCGGGGAACTGGGGGACCACGACTCAGGTGGCTGGGCCACCAACAGAGAGAGGACATAGGAGTGATGTCCACAAAGCTCTGGGTTCCCCCAAGTGTTTCCTCGTTGAGGTAATCTTTCAGCAGCATGGCACAGCCTAGAGACCTCCCGGAAATCCTGTGTCCCCCACCCCCACCCCTCCATGTCTCTGCTGGGTCCCTCCCTCCACTTCGCGGTGCTGGAGAATGACCGCACTTGTTGGAACTCGGGTCCCCTTCTTCCTTGCCATCCCTTCCCACGACTGCCACCCACCCCCCAAGTGAGTCCTTAGCTTACTGAGGCATAAACCCCTCTGAGAATGAAGGAAAGCTAGGAAAGTCTCCTTAGAAAACCTGACATAGTCTCAGAATTTAGCTCTAAATTCCAGAGGTGGGTGAATTTTAAACAGGAGTAAGACCTATTAACACACGGTTGACATTTGCCCCAAGTCTTCCAGGTCCCATGTGTGTCTCACACTGGCAGCCCGGCTTGCCCACAACAGCTGAGTACCAAATGCCGCGTGGCCCCTGGGGCACATCGCTCTGGAGAGCAAGGTTTGAACTCCTTGGGGAGGCTGCTTGGCAACCTGGCTCTGCCTGCCTTTCTAGAAACTTCCACAGACCCCGCGTCCTTCAGCCATACTGGGCTTCCAATCTTGGATTCTGTTATCTTGCAATTCCCCCATTCCACTTTTAAATGACTTTTATTATTTTATTTTGTGTTTGCAGGGCTCTGAGTAGAACCCAGGGCCTCATTCACATGCTAGGCAAGAGCGCTACCACTGAGTGACAGTTTTTATTTTGAGAAAGGATCTCCCCAAGTTGCTCAGGTTGGCCTCGAACTTGTGATATTCCTGGTTAGCATCCCAAGTAGCTGAGATTTCAGACTGCCCAGCAAAAACTCATCTTTCTTCATGTGATTCCCTCCCTCTGGGTTCTCTGTCTCTTCTTTGCATCTCTCAAAGCCGAAACCAAGCCTAAGTAGCTTAACTTTTGGTGAGATTTGCCACATGCATTCCCAGTCCCCCGTCCTTTCCCCCAGGTACCAGGCACTTTTCTTTTCCCTTGGGTACACAGTCCAGTAATCAAGACTCTGTGACCGTCCTGCTTGAGTCCCAGCTCTGTAACTATGAACTGTGTGACTTTGACTTGTCACTTCCTCTGTCATATGGGAAGAGTCAGAGTACCTATCATGTGACTGTCGTAAGTTACTATGTTAACTACTTTGATTGGGGCTGTTACATACGAATAGTAGTAAGTGTTCTGCAAAGTTTACTGCCACTATTGTTGTCATCATCATTGTAGCACATCTCAAATGTGGGATTGGTAAGTAGGTCCCCTGGGTTTGCCAGTTCTTCCATGGCTGGCCCTGCCCAGAGAGCAGTGCAGAGAAGCACGCTCAGGCCTCATTCCCACTGGCCTTGCCCATGGGCTGGCAGAGTTCATGCACTTGCTCTGTGTTTTTATCAACCGACAGGACTTTGGGATGCTGAGAGGATTTCTTTATTTTATTTTATTTTTTATTTTTGAGACCTGCTCTTGCTATGTAGTTCAGGCTGGCTTTGAACTCACTACGTGGCATAAGCTGGTCTCAAACTCATGGCCATCCTCCTGCCTCAGCCTCCCGAGTGTTCGGATTACAGATGTCTGCCAATACACCTGGCTTAGCTGAGAGGACCTTTCGAGCAGGTCTCATTTGTGTCTCTACCCTCCGCCTGGCACGCAGCAGGTGCTCAGGAAGACATGGAGACTGGGCCCTTGGACTTCGTCATGTCAGTGATTCCTTAGCAGTAAGGTAGCCTTGGCAATGTGGTGACAATGGACTCCTTTCCAGGAGTCTTTGTGCTATGAATTATAACCTAGGTGTGGCCGCAGGAGGAAGGGGAGCTCACCTGTTTCCCACGCCATCGTAAACCCAGTGAGTGGAGCCGATGCCCTGAAAGGCCGAGGCCCAGTAATAAAGACACGAGTTCAGGTGCAAGCTGTACAGCAGGTAGGCTGTGGTCCTGATGACCCTGCACAGGAAGAGAGGCATGGACACAGCCTTCAGGGGGTGGCGGCGACATCTCCAGGGCCAGGACTTCGGGGAGGCAGCCAGTCCTCACCTCCCTGGAAGCCCACCTTAGAGTGTTCCCCCAGTGAGCCACGTGGTCCTGCAAGCCACTCAGAGGGGTGGACACTCGGCCAGTCGGAAGCAGCAGCAGCCAGGCTGGCCCTGTGGAATGCTCTTCAAGTCTATGCCAGTTAGAGATTAGACTTGGGGCTGGAATTGGCCCAGGGGTGGCAGCACTAGCTGCTCACATGAGTTCTGGGGCGGCAGCAGTGCTGGAGGACAAATGTGGCCATGGGAAGAGCAGGCAGGGGGCAGGGTGTGCAGAAAAGCGATGATGAGGCCTTGCACCCCATGAGAGAGGTGCTGGGAGTCCTGCTCCCCTAGTGCAGCCTCGCTGGCCTAATGCCCCACCTTGGGTGTCTGAGATGCTCCCTTGGGTGTCTTACAAATACTCCCTTCCCCTGGAGCTACGTTGGGGGCTTCAGTTCCTTGCACTGACTCCAAAATACTAGTGAGCCACTCCTGTCAACCTGTCACAGTTAGAGGAAACAGGACAATCTCCATTCTCTAAAGAACAAAGATTCCTTCAGAGAAGAGGTTGGGCCAGGAAGAAGCTCAGCTTCCGGCTTCCACAGGCAACGGGGACTGGAGGGCAGGGGAGGTAAAAGGGGCAGAAATGGGCAGAGAATGCCTTGTCCTGTGTGTGTAAGCTTGCACGTGTGTGATAGTGCACGCATATGGCATGCACATGTGAGGTGTGTGCACTCGTGTGCAGGGGTGTCTCACCTGTAAATGTAGGCTTTGCTGAGGATGGCTTCCAAGCGGTTGTTAAACTCGAAGAAGGCCATGTACTGGGAGGAAGAGACAGGCATCAGGGATGGCAGCTGTTGTGGGTGGCACCCTGCCCTCACCTCCCTGCCCTTCCCCCAGGTGCTGAGACTGAGGCCCCGCCTCCCTGAAGGGGGAGGGGGATGGACAATGAGTGAGCATTCAAACCAAAGGATACTTTGCCCTTGGGCAGCAGGGTCTGGAAACCCCATTTAGTAATCTGATGACAGCTACGGCCCATCTTCACTGGGAAATCCCATAAAATCGTGTTCTCACGTTCTCACCGTTTGCTTATCATTTCTGGGGACTCCCAGACCTTCTGAAACCCATCGTGAAACTTTTGGATATTCATGCATCCCGAGTTAGGGGCCCTCTTTTGAACGCTGACTTATAAAGAGAACAATTTTATAATAAAACACTTTATAACCCCCACTATGTCCTTTGAAGGCTATGGAAAGTTACAAAAGTATAATGATAACTACTCTGCTTTACTGAGCTCCTACTATATGATTGGCACCTCTTTATCTATCTTATTCCTTATTTCCTTATGAAGTACGTATTCTTTTTTTTCAGGGCTGGGGATCTTGCGTGATAGATAAGCATCACCAGTGAGCTACAGCCCACGCCGTATCATTCTCCTTGGCACTCAGGGAAGTCTAGTAACTTGTTCCGGAGCCCACTGGGAAATAAGAGTCAACCTTGAACCCAGATCAGACTCAAGGCTGCCAGCTGTTTGCCATATACTACACCCCCTCTAGATCTTTATCTATGCTGAGTTTTTGATATTTGAAAATAATACTAAGGAAGGTTTCCTAAGAGAGTGATGGAGAACATTTTAGAGCTTTCAGTGATACAAATGGCCTGCCGCAGCACGCCCAGATGCCACAGATGCCATAGATTTGCCACCACTGTCTCGAGGCATAGGCTAGCCAGCATCCAAGTGTTCTTTCTAACACCCATCCAGAGATTACCCCGGATGCAGGAAAACCACAGGCTTGGTGCCCTCATCTGAGGCTCAAAGGGTCACCTCCTGCAAGCTGTGCCAGATGTTAAACTCATGAGTTGCGCGCACCCCACACTCGCCACTTGAGGCATCTCACTTCCACATCTGAGATCCGACCCTTCCCACTCTGAGGCTTGGTTCTGAAGCAGCTTCTGCAGCCCCCAGAGGAATGCGTGCATCCACGGAGAACGGTGCCGCTTCCCCTCTTCCCCTTGGCAACTTCTGTGCCCAGTTCCAGCCCGATGTGCTCGCTTTTCCTAGCATTCTCTGGCATATTTCTCTTATTGCATTTACCTCTTTTTAATAAATTCCCTCCTTTAGTGATTTTGGATAAAAGCACCAAACATCAGCCAGGTGTGGTGGTGTACACCTGTAACTCCAGCACTCAGGAGGCTGAGGTAGGGGGATTGTCATGAGTTAGAGGCCAGACTGGGCTACACAGTGAGTTCAAGGCCAGCCTGGACAGCATAATGAAGAGACCTTTTTTCAAAAACCAACAAAACAAAACCACCCCCCGCCAAAAAAAAACCCCAAACCAAACCAAACCAAACCAAAAAGCACCAGGCATCATGTACAGAGAAAGATGAATTTAATTGCTTGGCCAGCAAAATCCATTTGGGGGGCTCCCGAGGGCTCTGAGTGGCTGTGCACCCTGAGCTCACAAAAGGATGGCTGCCCAGGCTCCAGTCCACTCCATGCCTGGTCCACCTCCCTGGGAGCCTGACTCTGCCCCATGAAAGGCAGAGTAATCACTGGAATGGCATCGAACACCACCCAGTGACCAGGTGGGTAGGAGCTGCGCTCGGACACATCCCTGGCACTTGCTCGCTCCTGCGACCTTGGCTAAGTCCCCCTGCCTCTTCAGGTGCCAATCTACCCACCTTTTTGGTGGACACCATCATAAAGCAGAAGCCCCCTCGAGCAGCTCTGTGATTACTGAGAGACTCAGTGGAGGAAGTGGGCCGCCTGCATGCAGGTCGAGGCTCCACTCCTTCCTCTCTGCGTGACTCGGGCAAGCTGCTCAGCCTGTCTGTGCCCTGGGCTCCTCGTTTGCAGGGTGTTGTGAGGACCAGATTCACGATGCTGGGTGGAGGAGCCAGCACCTGACCTGTGCCTGACGGATGGGGCCACAGAGGCAGGAGCCACTGGAATCGCTTTCCGCCAAGACGGGCTGGGAGTGCGAGCAGCTCCCCTGGGCCACCCCCGAGGACACCTCCCCTTCCCCAGCTGCTCCGGGAGGACAGAAAGTGGCAGGGAGGGGCTGCTGGCCGGTCTCACCTTTAAACAGCGGGGCAGGCGGAGGAGGGGGTTCACACCAAATTTCAAGTAGAGGAAATCCAAGGGCAGGAGGCAGACCACGTCCATCTGAAATCCCAAGGGGACCCCATGGTGTGTCAAACCCGTAACCCTGGGTGTGAGCGTGGGGTGAGTGAGGGCTGGGGTCCCACCCTCCATGGACAGTGGAGGTCAGAATGTCCACGAAGGCCTCACACCAGAGGCTTCCAAGACCTCCCTGTCCACTGCAATGCCAACTCCGTTGCCATGACAATGACCACTGTGCTCCCCACCCCCTGGGTGGAAGGGTACAGGCCCAGAAAGGTGGCCTTTGAGGGCCACCCAACCTGTGCCAGCCTCTAGGGGATGAGCCCAGGGAGATACCCATGGGAGCCGGGCCCAGCATCCCTCCAGGTGGCAGCTACCATATCACATGGGCCCCCCAAGCACTCAGGCCCCAGAGGCCCCGCAACCACTACACCTTCTATCCTAACACACACCTTAAATCGGCGAGACTTCAGGTAGTAATTTCGCATCTCCTTCTTGTCTGTCTGGAAGAAAATGGAATAATAACAGTGAGATGGTGTTAGTGGAACCCCTGACCATGGGAAGCCACCACAGAATTCCCACAGAATCCCTGCCCTTGCCCATCAGAGCGGCCCATGGCGGTGGAGCCAGAGGGGACCAGCTGAGCTTTGGTGACAGTCCCTTGGGTGACTGAGGCCCAGAGGGAAGAAGCCTGTCCAGAGTCACCAGCTAGATCCTTGTTTCTTGGATGCCAAGCAAGGGCCTGAGGCTCATTCTCTAACATGCAAATCTTCCCAGAACCACTTGCCACTTAACTCTCCGAGGAGCTGGGAACTTCTCTGATCAGGCCAGGAAAAGGCTGGCCAGGGAATTCTCTTTCTACTAAGTCATTCATGTTTTGTTTTATTTTTGAGACAACATGCTACATCTTCCTGCCTCAGTCTCCCGAATGTTGGTATTACAGGGATGTTCTGTGGGAGACCACCACACTGCTCTCTCCTGAAAAACAAAGCCCTCGCCACAACCTGTCCCTGACCACTCCTTCACCCTATTTACTGGGCTATGTAGAGCTGCCTATATTGAAACAAATGTTCCTGGCAGTAAAAGTGCCAGTCTTGCATACATCAAAATTATCCGTGCATTGCTAAATGGAGGCCACTGGGCCTGGTATAGTGACAAAGTTTCCCTTCTCAATGTGCTCTGCCAGGACCCCCACCCACCTCCCTGATGGATACCAGTAAAAGCCATGAACTTTTAAAGATGTGGCTTTTTGTTCCAGAGAGAACACTGGGTCATCTCAGAGCTCCTCAACTGCAGAACTTTTTCTCTTTTGTCTTTCTTTTGCCTCTATATGGGGCTAGACTGATACCCCCTCAGTAGGGCTTTAGGTAATTGTACTCCCACCCCTAGCTCCTCAATCTCATTTTAGAGGCAAAACCTCAACTTGTTTGCACATAGCAGAGCCTGTGCTGCCAATGTGGAATGTGTTTTTCTTTGCCACACTGGAGATCAAATCCCAGACTCATGCGTGCTGGGCAATGGCTCTACCTTTGAGCTCCATCCCCAGCCCTCAGTGTGGGATTTCAGAGGGTGACTTGCGCAGGGAGATGGAAACATGCCACCTGTTTTTGATAAGTCACAGTCAGGGCCTGGTTTCTTCCCTGGTAAGTGGGGGCTGACCCAGGGCATGGGGTCTCCCAATGGCCCAAGTAGCAGAGGTCATCATGCCCCTTTCAGGAGCCCTGGGATGCACCGATTTCTAGTAGTTACTGGAGCCAACCATGTTGCATTCATCATTGCAACCAGTCCTCACACCATTGCTACTTGAGAGGAACTCCCACCAAACCCATTTTACAGATGAGAAACTGAGACTCAGAGAGGTAATCCGGCAAGGTGCATCTGTCCCAAAGCCCACATGCTGGACCGCTTCTCCATCCTTCACTCATCAGGTGGCTCAGAAACCACATGAATAATATCGGATGGGTGTAATTTGAACGTATCAAAAGGTGGGTGAAATAAGCAACCGGGCTGCTGAACATGCTCTGGCAGCTGCCCCTGACATTTTTTTGTTCATTCATTTCGTCGTCTGTCATAGCAGCAGCGATCTGACCCCTGAAGCTCTGGCTGTGGGGCCTGCTGTGGCCCCCCGTCTGCCTGCCTGTGACTCACAATGACGTCTCCGCCTCTGACGAACTGCAGGCGGATCTGGAAGACGGTGATGTCCAGGAGGTAGATGAGGTCGCACAGGTAATCCATCAGCAGCCACAGGTGGATGTTGCTGGGCGTCTGGTAGGGGAAGGCCCAGCGCACAGGAATCAGCCAGCAGTTCCAGTTCCAGGCCAGCACCACGAAGAACAGCCACAGGATGTACATAAGATCTGCAGGAGGGACGGGGGACCAGCTGGGGCCAGGGTGGAGGGGAACTGGGTGGGCCCAGCAGCCAGGCGGGACTTCGACTCTATGTGTGTGCACTTTCACTGCATGTGGTGCTTTCATAACTGTGTGTGTGAGTGTGCGTGTGTGCGTGTGTGTGTGTGTGTGTATAAAACTTTCTTTGCTTTAAAAATAAGTCATTAAGCAGCACAGTGCTTGCCTAAAAAGCAAAGGTTGTGAGTTCAATCTCCGGTACAAAATCAATCAATCATTCAATCAATCAATCACTAGTAGACCCTTATAAACCAGAGTACTCTGAGGAGGGGATATGGTGGCATCATCATCATCATCAGTGTTGTCATCATCATTATGCTTTTTGGTTTTTGAGACAGGATCCCTTTTTCAGGTTGGTCTTGAACTCACTACGTAGTCCAGATTAACCTCAAACTCACAGTAATCCTCCTGCCTCGGCTTTCTAAGTGCTAGGATTGCAGATGTGTAACGCACCTGGACACTCAACTGAGGATGGCATTATTAATGGATAACTAAGTAGCAAGCACTTCTGCTGCCTGCCTGCCTTCCTGCCTGCCTTCCTTCCTTCCTTCCTTCCATCCTTCCTGTCAGGCTGGGCTTGGGCATGACTTTCCCAGCACCCATGTCAGCAGCCTGTTCCCAGGAAAAAGCTGCCACCCACCACAGGTGCTGCTGCCCTTGGCAAACACAGGATGCTGCAAAGAAGAGAGGAGGCGGAGCGCAGAATGTTTGCAGCGCCAGGACATCTGATGACATCCATGCGTTTGCAGAGGACACTGAGGATTTTGACCACTGATGTTTGCTCAGACCTCCTCACAGAATGTGCCTCGCCAGACCCTCATCTTGTTCAAATCCTATAAAAGAGCCCCCACTTTTCTTTGTTCCCCATGGATGATCTTTTCGCCCTCCATCAGCCTGTACCTAGGGATATTAAATCTTATACCTTATTGCTTTCACAAAAGCCTGTTGAGTGGTCTCGGCCTCACATCATTTGTTACATCTCCTTCTTTCCTTCCTTCCTCCCTCTCTGCCTTCCTCTTTCCTTTCTTCCTTCCTCCCTCCCTTCTTTCCTTCTTCCTTCTTTCATCAGCTACATCCCCAGCCCTTTTTAAAATTTTGAGATGGGGTCTCTCTAACTTGCCCAGGCTGCCCTTGAACTTTCCATCCTCCTGCCTCAAGCTCTGGAGTAGCTGAGATTACAGGTGGGTGCCAACACACTGGGTTTGCTTTCATTCTTTCTGAAAATTTTCTAGCAATGCATTTCCTGCCTTAGTAAATAATGCATGGAGCACAGATAGGTGGTTGGAAGGAAGGATGGATGAATGGACACAGTAGGTCACTTTAGAAACTCAGTGGACACCAGGGTTGGGGTCCTGCCCCCTGAAGGACTTTCTGGGTAACCTTGAGAAAGTCCCTCTCTGGCATCTACTGTGCTCTTTTCAGAGTCCTAGGAAAATGTACTTTGGTAAACCATGAAGCACTGTGCATATATGAAGTGCTGTACCTCCTGAGGGCTGTGGAGTAGGTAGGCTTAAAGGGAAGCCAAAGGGATTCACATTAGACACTGAAAGAAACACACACACACACGCACACACAAACGCACGCGCACACACACACACACACACACACACACAAGTTCTCTGCTCAGAGCAGGGGCTCTGGGAAGGAACTATCATGGCCCTAGCAGGAAGAAAGTTTGGCCAAGGCTCAGGAGTCCTAGATCAGCACTACCTGCTGTCCTCAGGCTGGATAATTTCCCTGTGCCTTAGCTCCCTCAGCACGGCATGTGAGCATCTGTTCCTGTTCTTGTTGTTGTTGTTTGTTTGAAGAGATGAGGAAGTGTGGAATCCTTTTGAAGTATAAGACATTCGCAGCCTCCCACCTGCCCCTTGCACCCCTGACCCTCTCCTACCACCCACTGTCCAGCCCTGCACCTTGCATGGAGAACAGCGACCCAGGACTCACTGGTCAGGGGGTCGATGCTCTGGGGGAATTGATACTTCTTCCAGGGCCGGCGCTTGAACTTGCAGCAGAGCATGTCACAGTAGTGCTCCTCCACTGGCTCCTCCTCAGCTGGCTTCGCCTCCGGGGCTGGTTCAGGGGCTTTCTTTACAGGGGCTGCAGGATGACACTGGTGACCATCTGACTGAGGCCTGACAGCCTAACCACAGGCCCTGGAGCCAGAATTGAGGGGTTCATGTTCATTCCACACCTGCTGTGAGCTCCATGTGAAGAACACAGCCAGGCTCTTGCTAGCCCAGCACCCACTCAGGTGTCTGTTCGGACGCCCTCATTGCCTCTGATAGGAACCCAACCATTTCCATGGGTCACTCTTGCCCTCACTGTTAGCTGGGAAGGGGCTTTGGGGGTCCACTCTCTCCCTGGCCAGGAGGGCCACCTCCAGCCCCAGACTCACAGGGCTTGGGACTCTCCTCATCAGAGGTGACGTCAGGGTCGATGAGCTTCTCCTTCACCTTCTCCGTCCGCTCCTTGAAGAGTTTCACCAGCTCCTGGAGCCGGTCATTGATGATGGCGCTGTTCTGGCTGGCTGTGGAGGCTGCGCGGTTCTGGCCACTGTAGGAACACCCCCAAGGGAGCGACTGAGCAGGAGGGGACCCGGCACCCAGGCAGAGCTGGGCAGCCCCAGGAGCCCACCTTCCAGCAGAGCCTGCAGGAGGTAAACACTGCCCTGCTTCCTTCTGTCACCAGAAACATCAGACACACTACTCTATCCTAGGAGGAAATTCAGTGACAATAACACCCAGGTGCTCTGGCCCAGCATTTAGAAAATGTATCCTGTCCCCTCTGATTCACATGGCAGTCCTGAAAAACAGTTTATTCCATTTGCAATTTAGGGGGAAACTCACGGAACTCAGTTCAGAGTTCAGCAAAATCAGGCTGTGAGTCCCAGTGTGAGAGTTACATGCAATTTATTTCTAGGCAAAACAGAGAGGGGAACAGGGCTACATTTTTTAACTTAGGAAACAGCTGGTGGAAAAAGCAGTGTAGACATGTTATAGATTTCTTTAACTTACAGGAGTTAAAGCTTATGCACTGTCAGCAAAAGTGAGAGAGACAGAGACAGAGAAAGACAGAGACAGAGAGAGAATGAACAGTCTGCTGACTTTCCACCCCTGCAGAGCATGTGCCGTGGGTGAGCTGTGATGGGCCTGGAGCAAGTTCTCCTGAGTGGCTACACTGTGAGCTGTGATGGGCCTGGAGCAAGTTCTCCTGAGTGGCTGCACTGTGAGCTGTGATGGGCCTGGAGCAAGTTCTCCTGAGTGGCTACACTGTGAGCTGTGATGGGCCTGGAGCAAGTTCTCCTGAGTGGCTGCACTGTGAGCTGTGATGGGCCTGGAGCAAGTTCTCCTGAGTGGCTGCACTGTGACCACTCAAAGCACAGAAACTCCAGTCCACCACTCCTTTCATGCTCAACCAGAGATGCTAGGCTGGGGACAACCAGAGTGGAGTTCTGAATGACAGGTGGTACCTGGGTTTGTGGAGACATGAGCTGCACCCCCATATCCATTCGCTCCCATTGTGAGCAGTGGCTAGGATGTAGCCACCCAGCCAGGGGCCATGTTCCCAGGTGTGGGCCTGTGCGCTCTCACCACCGGAACTGAGTAGATATGGGTCATGTAATTTAGGGCCTCCTTGCCGGAGAGAGGCCGAGAGATCTTCCTTTCAGTGGCAGTCGTTGGGACTAGGAAGTCATGTGGAGAAGGTGGCAGAGTTGCCATCACCTGGGTGCCTAAACGATTGCATGGAGCAGAGCCTTCAACTGACATGAAGTGTGCAACCACAACATAGGAGATATCTTTTCTTTCAGCTGCTGAACCTCTGGGGCCTATTTGTTATAGCAGCTTTGTCTATCTAGCTATTACATGGGCCTCCATGTAAACCTCCTTATGCTATTTCAAGGGTAATTTTTAGTATTGTACCTGATTTCTGCTACTTTTTCTGACACTAAATCCTAACCCCATCCCTACCCTATAGCATAAAATGTGAGTTCACTGTGCAAAAAGAGACAACTGCACTACAGATGAGGTTTTTTGAGACTTCTTGTATTTTCTGAATTTTCTATAACAGTTAAAGATAAACTGCATGAACTACATGAAGTTATGGATTTAATAAAAGTCTGTAAGAAGGAAGACAAACCTAATGTCACCCTTGGCTAATCCAGGGAGTGTGGCTAGAGAGCATGTTGGGGCATCCAGGCTGACACCCAGGACCGGGAGACTCACCATCAACCTGTAATTCAACAACTTGTGGGAAAACATCTCGCTGTCAGAGACCAGGTCCCAGTGCTCTCACAGTGGTCTCTAAACACTGTTTTACACACCAGCTGCGTCAGAATCACCTGGGGAGTTTGTGGAGCTGTGGATTCCCCAGGGCCACCATCCGAGGATCCGACCCAGAAAAGCAGGGTGGGGCCTGGAAGCCTGCATTTTAAGAAGCTCCTTGGGGTGGGGGCTCACTAGAGATTCTTGTGTCCTTTCCTGCCCCACTAACCTTTGCAGGATCGCTGTCAAGTGCCAGGATCATTGGTAGAAGGACCTCTGCCTCGAGACTGTCCCGTCTTGAGTACTGTTGGCCATGGACACAGCTGGACACATGGCCCAAGCCCATTCTTGAGCGTTTACAGGACTCCTGGGTCACCCAGGAGTAGCCCAGGAAGGTGACCCAGCCCTGTCTTACTGCTCTGAAGTCTCTGGCAAAGCTAGCTCATGTGGAGTTCTGCCACCATGTCCCCGCATCCATCCATCCCCACCCAGCCTTCCAACTCCGAGGCCCCCAAGGTGGCCTCACTTACTCAGCCTCCTGTGGGGTGGTCGGGTCTGACCAGGTGACCACTGGGGACTCAGCTGGTGACAGTGCTTTGAGCTCTTCAGCCTCATCATCCTGTGAGGGCAGCTTCTTCCTGTAAGGATGGAGGGATACAAAGGGGAAGTGAATGACTTTGACCCCGAAGGTCACCAGTGACTGGGGAGAGGACTGAGGGGGAGGGAGGGAATGAAGCTACCAAAGGATCCTCATTTGCCTGGAAGGAGGCACAAAGGGGTGGAGAGGGACACAGCCACTCTTGGGACCTCAGTCTCCACATCTGCTCATTGGCCCAGCACAAAGGAAGCAGCAGTGACTGGGTATCCAGCAAACACAGATTTTCATTCCTGTTCTGCCTCTTGCCAGTGCATGACCTCGGCAAATTACTTAAACTCTCTGAGCTAGCTCTGTTTCCCTTTCTATAAAATCAGGTTAAATCTCCCCAACTAAATGAAGGACTTAGAAGTCAGGTTTTGGCTTAAACATCCTCCCTCCCCTGCCTCTCATTTCTAGTCTGAAGTCTCCATCAATTCTCTATTGTACCTTCTTTTCAAGCACTAGAGAACGCCATGGAGTCTGGTGTCCAGCTGATGGTGTGACCTTGGGGGAGTCCCATCCCCCCACTGAGTCCCTGGCTCCCTATCTGAAGAATAGAAACTATATTATCTGAGGGCTGCATGAGGTCAGAGTCTGCCATAGAGCACTGCATTTGGAGGCCTTTGCATATTGGCCAGTGGTGTCTAAAGCCGACCTGGGTCTCAGGGACGAGAAACTTCTTGCCTAGCCTGCTCCTGGCCTGAGGGCTGCAGGCTGGAGCCTGGGAACTCTGACTTAGTGGAAAGGGTCCCCTTGATGCTGTTTGACATTGGCAACTTAGGAGTTCATTCTCTG
>RJWM01032142.1:0-21760 GCA_004363535.1 Dasyprocta punctata | reverse complement strand
TTTTGGTTTTTTTGAGGCAGTGCTTCGCTGCATAGCTCAGGCTGGTCTTGAACTAAGGAGTGTAGTTTTAAAATCAGACAAATTGTATGATCCTGGACTAGTCATTTTATCTCTTTGCTTTGTAGGTTTCTGGACCAAAAATGAAGGAAAATTAAGGAACTAGAATAAGGGTTTCTGATTTTCCTTTTGGTTTTGAAAGTTATATCACTGTTAATAGTGTAGACCTAGAATATTCCCCAAAAGGCTGTTTTCAGAGGCTGGTCTTCTGGAATCATCAGTGAATTAACCCAGAGTTGAATGTACTATTAGGAGACAGGATCTGCTCAGAAGAGGAGGGTCACACTAGAGGTGAAACCTGGGTGTATCTCCCTCCCATGTTCCTCTCTTCCTACTCTGCTTCCCGGCAGCCACAATGTGAGCCACTTTCCTCCCAGACCCTTCCACCACGCCTTTCTCGGCTTGCATCCAGTTGACTATGGACTAAATCCTCTAAAAACAGTGAATCAAAATAAACCACTCCTAGCCGGGTGCAGTAGCGCGCACCTTTAATCCCAGCACTCAGGAGGCTGAGGCAAGAGGATCTCGCCAGCTGGAGACCAGCCTGGCCTACAAAGTGAGTTCAAGGCCAGCCTGAACTGCAGAGTGAGACCCTGTCTCAAAAAATAGGGCTGGCAGTTTAGCTCAGTGGCCTAAGTGCCTAACTGGCAGGTGCCAGGTTGTGAGTTTGATTCCAGGTACCAAAAATAATAATAATAATAATAATAATAATAATAATAATAAAATAAATCACTCCTCTTTTACTTTGAGTGCTGGGTATTTCGTCCCAACAATGAGAAAATAACTAGGACAAACTCTAAGTGTGAATTCATGAGAAGAGTAGAGATTACATTGTAATTCATGGAAAGTAACATAAAAAAGATGTAAAGGCCGGGCACCTAAACTTGGCCCAGTGCTTACTCAGCTGAGTGACTATTTCTTAGAAAATAACCACAGCTATTCCCGAGTATCACTCGTTTCTACCTCCCAGAAAAGCAGAAAATAAAATTATCATCAAAGTGTTCAATATATGGTGGTCTTCCAAGAACTTGGAAGGCTAAGGTAAGACAATCACAAGTTCAAAGTCAGACTGAACCATATAATGCAGCCCTGTCTCAAAAATTTTTTTCAATATTTACCTCAACAATAGTCTTTTTTGTAAATTGGAATAATATTTAGCTACTTAAAGCCATGCTTGAAAGAATATTTATGACACAAAAAATAGCCTACTCTATACATTACTGTAGAGAAAAACTAAGAGTATAATCATTAGCAGGCTTACATAGGAAATCTGTTTTCTTCTTTATACTTTTCTCTATTTTCCATTTTCTAAAATGCACTATATGAATATTTCATTTATAATTTCATGTTTTGAGATAGACACTAACACATTCTTGCAGGCTTGGCCCACTGGTGGTACATGCATGACTGTCCCATCAGGCAGCTTGTACCACCCGACAGAACTGTCCCATGCCCCCTAAGGAGACGGGCATGTATGTATCACTAGTGGTTCAGAGCCACCAGGGAGCAAGGCATACGATTACAGCTGTGACCGTGTTAACAGTTGGACTGACATGTTTTTAGACACCATGATGAGGAATGGGGGTTGTTTTTTAATTCTGAGGTTCTAGTCAGAGTTCACCCCTAGATATTGCAGATGCCTAAAGAACTCCACCAGCATTCAGGGGTCAACAGGGCAGAGGGGATTTTCCCCAACTCCTCTGTGTACTGTGACTGGTCTCTTCCAGCTGGAGCTGATGACACAGGTGGTACCACCGCCCCCAGCAGGCTCCGGTGGGGGTACAGAGAGCCCCCACTCCCGCAGACCCACTGTCGTGAAGCAGCCCTGCCCTGGGGACCTGGGGACCCCCCACTCACCTGGATCAAACCTCAACACCAGGACACAGAGGATCAAGGCAGCCAGGAGGCTCCTTTTGAAGGGCAGAGAAAGGAAGTGGCTCATTGCAGAGTCCCAGAGCCGGCGCAGCAACCTCAGCAGTGACAGGAACTTGTGAGAAAAGGAGCCTGGTCAGGGGACAGAGTGCAACTTCAGGCTGAGTCAGGAGAACTGGCTTCCCCTGGCTCTGTGCTTTGGGCTGGATTGTAAGAGTTGAGAAAAGGCAATGAGGATGATTTTCTTGTGCAGCTCATTAAATGATTCAAAAAGAAATTCTAAAAGCTCCAAGACTGCTCTGAGGACAGGCTATGCCACTACACCGTCAAGGGTAGACGACACCTACTCAGCTGGCTCGGCCAGGCATATCAGGTATTTCTGTTGATCGCCTCATTACTCTACAGCTTCCTTCATATTCTGGCCTATGATACAAGCATAGCATAGCAGAGAACCACAGTTCCGGTTGTCACATTAATGCAGTGAAATACAGTGCCTTTAATACATACAATGAAAAAATTCAAAAGTCGGAATTTGAATATAACCATGAATACCAGCCCAAGAACAAGTGGCACCAGTCCTGACAGAAAAACTGAGATTTACCATCAAACCCCTCTTCTTCCCACCTCCTCTTCCCCAGGAGATGCAGGGCAGTGGGCCTGGATAGTCACACTGACCCCCCGAGGCCCACCACCCACTAGCAAAGAATGATTCTACCTCAGCAGGCTGGTGCTTTTAAATACACAGATAAGAAAATTACCGTACCCAAGTAACAACAGCAAAGCTTTCATGTAAGTTTGAAAACTTTCACGTAGGTAAGTTAAAAAAAAAAAAAAAAAAACAAACCCACACACACACAAATAAAAAAACCATACTGGGCATGGTGGCACATGCCTGTACTTCTAGCACTTGAGAGGCTGAGGCAGGAAGATCACAAGTTCAAAGCCAGCCTGGACTATATATAAAGCAAGACTCTGTCTCAAAAGAGGAATAAGCCTATTCTATATGCTACCAAGAGAAAAACAGGGATCAGTGAGTAGAGACTACAAGGTAAAAAGCTTAAATTCACCCTAAGAAAGAACTCCCTGATGGAAATATGCAGAGGAAATATGCCACTATGGCATAAATTTCTGTCCTTGGAAGTATTCACATATAGACTCAAGGAAAAGGAGCCAAAGTGATTCAGGGCCCAGGGGAAGTGCTTGGAGAAGAGGGATGTGAAAACTGATTGGGCTCTGGCCTGGCCTGGCCTGATGGCATAGAGGTTCCAGGCAAAGACAGAGAGCTACACATTGCTCTGCCTGGCCAGGCAGCAGAAAGGTTTTCTGAATCCCACATCTTGGCCTCTTATCCAGCTTCAGCACTCTCAGTTCCATTGGCTGGAGAATAAATGGGATTTGCACAAATTTCAAACAAAATTGAAACGCAGGCCATGGTGCTAGTACCCTTTCCTTCCGGTTGTTAACAGAAAATTAAACATCATCAGAAAACTGAAAAACTCAGAAGGATAAACTGCTGGCCCTGGCAAGTACTTCTTGTTTTGTTTTTGCTATTAATTTGAGACTGGGTCTCACTATGTAGCTCTGGCTGGCCTTGAACTCATCACATAGCCCAGGCTGGCCTTGAGTCCATGATCCTCCTGCCTCAGCTTCTTGAGTGCTGGAGCTACAGGTGTGCCCCACCAAGCCCAGCCAGACAAATATTTGTGATGGAGCTGAATTTAGAAAAGAAGGATCTGTCCAAGGCAGAAAAACAAGAATCTATTTGGATTTCCCAAAAAATTTCAAGATATCTGTGAATAGTTAGTTAATAATATTCTCTTACAATGATTTTTCTAAATAAAATTGTCAATTTCTTAGTGTACTCTAAACTATTTGTAATTTTGTGCTTATAAGCATTAACAACACATGATTTTAAAAGAAAATTAGGATGAGAGGTAAATAGTTCACAATTTTGATTCTACCTTTGTGAGCACTGAACTGGATTTTCCTGCATATTTCATGCATCCTGTCTTCTAAGTAGCAGTTTATTAGCCACAAGTCATCCACAGTTAAATGGGAATAACCAATTGGGTGTGGTGGCACATGCCTGTCATCTTGGCACTCAGGAGGCTGAGGCAGGAGGATCGCTGCAAGTTTGAGGCCAGCCTGAGCTACACAGTGAGTTCAAAGCCAGCCTGAATACAATAGTGAGACCCTGTCTTAAAGAAAAGGGGTGGGGGTAGGGAATACTCAAAGAGAAAATGAAGTAATGTGCATCTGTAAAAACAATTCAAAAAGCCGGGTGTGGTGGCACACGCCTGTAATCCCACCACTTGGGAGGCTGATGGAGGAGGATTGTTTTGAGTTTGAGACCAGCTTGGGCTACAAAGTGAGTTCAAGGCCAGCCTGAATTGCATAGTGAGACACTGTCTCAAAAATTAGGGCCAGGGATTTAGCTCAGTGGCATAAGCCCCTGCCTGGCAGGCACGAAGTTGTGAGTTTGATTCCCGGTATCAAAAAAAAAAAAAAAAAAAAAAAAAAAAAAAAAATCAAATGCTTTAAAAAAGTACCGTTGTGGTTGTTAATATTATTTGATTTCCAGAATCATTTCAATTACCATAAACAGGTGACACAGGCTGCTACTCTTTTTGCTACAGGGAAAGAAAAAACTGTTGCTTTTGACACAAACATTCATGGAAGACCCTGATGCACACTTTTCAAGCTGTTTCTCTTCTAGAGGCACTGAATGAAGAACATGTAACCATTCCAAGGAATGAATGGTGAGGGTAGTATTTGTTGTATCATACTTTCAAGCCTGAGATCGTTGTGCTGGCATGGCATGAATTTTCCTCGCTATGATTCATGGGTACTTGGCACATGCTGATGTTAAGTTATGGTTATTTGAGCCGGGCATGGTGGCGCACGCCTTTAATCCCAGCACTCGGGAGGCTGAGGTAGGAGGAGTGTTGTGAGTTTGGAGGCTGGCTTGGGCTACAACGTGAGCGCAAGGCCAGCCTGAGCTACACAGTGCAACCCCGCCTCAAAAAATTAGGGCTGGGAGTTTGGCTCAACAGCTTAAGTGCCTGTCTGGCTATGAGTTTGATCCCTGGGATTGCAAAAAAAAAAAAAAAAAAAAAAAAAAGTTATGGTTGTTTGATAGAAATAAACATCCTTTTTTCTAATAAATAAATACATAACATTCCTTGCAACACAGCAATCCCCACACCCACCTCTATGCAGGAGCCTCTTATATGATGCTAACACAAAGGCACTGAGTAAAACTGCAGGCTAATTGGCAAGGTGGACCTCAGTGGAAAAGCCACTCCAAAGCTCCTATTTAAGTGAAGGCAGACAGGATGCCAGGCACAGGCACCAAAACTGAAGATAAGTAATTTTTATTTCCTAAGTCAAGTTACCAAGCCATTGTTGGTTTCTTGGCTAACCCCAAGCACTCGCAGCTGGGCCCGCATGGTGGCCAGCACAGTGGAAACAAGACATGTAGTGAGAGGAGACGCCTGATCAGACTCTAAAAGCAATGTGACATTCAGGAAACAAGAGTCATGGTTTGGAAACCCAGCAACACCTCCCCAACAGGGCTTCTTCCCCTGCTGCCAACTTCAGAAGGCCTGGCCTGGCTTGGTCAAGCAACTCAACAGGTGTTCTAATCTGTGATGAAAGAGATGGTGACACAAAGAATTGCATCCAAGCTCTCAGGAAAGTTTTGAAGGACCCAAGGTGTGTGGAAAGCCCAAAAGTCCACTCCACAGTGTCCTACCTTCTCGGTTTATCTTTGGCACTTCCTGGAAGCCTGAGCGCTCCTGTCTCTGCTGTTGCCTCGCTGTATGAACGGCCTGGAGCACTTCTAGCCGCCGTTCCTCACCAAAGGCTGTGGAGCTCACCACCAGCTCCTCTGCCTCTGACAAGTGGCCCAGAGGCAGCAGCACCCGCTGGAGATGGAGCTCAGCCAGGACTGCATATTCTGGAAGGCCTTGGTTGTTTGGGTCTTGGAGCCAGGCACTGGCCACATCCCGCATGGCTCCAGGCTCTTGCATT
The DNA here is from genome assembly GCA_004363535.1 of Dasyprocta punctata. Lineage (NCBI taxonomy): Eukaryota > Metazoa > Chordata > Mammalia > Rodentia > Dasyproctidae > Dasyprocta > Dasyprocta punctata. The sequence continues at coordinate 15,799 of RJWM01032142.1, read as the reverse complement.
TTGCTGTATAAAAGAATGCTGCATCCCCATATAATCCAATCCCCCCAAAAAAGAAGAGTCAGGGCTCCATAATTCATTCATTTCTCACATTCACCATGCCTTTCCTATCTACTCCCCCCATGTCCTCCAGCCCTTCCCTATGGAATGCTGACACTGTTAAGAATTAGGGACTCTTGGGCTAGGGATTTAGCTCAGTGGTCTATGTGCCTGCCTGGTAGGTATGAGGTTGTGAGTTTGATCCCTGGTACAAAAAAAAAAAAAACAATTAGGGACTCTTAGCCAGGTGTGGTGACACACACCTGTAATCCTGTAATACTTGAGAGGCTGAGGCAGGAGGGTCTCTGCAAGTTTAAAGGCCAGCCTGGTCTACTTACTGAGCTCGAGGCTCAGCCTGACTCAAAAATAAATAAATAAATAAATAAGAAAAAAGAAAGAAAAGAAAAGAAAAGAAAAAGAATCAGGAATGCCTAAGGAGTAGCAGCACTCTCAGCTCTGTCCACATGTCATCCCACTTCATTATTTCCTGTGTCCCCTCTCTTCTTTTTCTCTGTCCTACTCTTAAATTCCTTCTTCCCTATCCTTTATTGTTATGTTCTGAGGTATAAAAAAAGGGGAGAACTAGTCTTTGGAGGGAAGGGGAAAAGAGAAGTATTAGCCCCTGATTCAGGAGAGGACAGGAAAATTTCGTTCCTACACCAATCCAGTATCAGCAACAAGGACCTACCATAGCTCCAGGACTTTTGGGGGTAGCTTTTCAGGGACCTGGTAATACTGAAGGACCCAGGAGAGGACCTCCCGCCATCGATCCATTTCTGCCAAGGCTTGGATCCCCACAACACACAAGGAACATTTCACCTCCAAGGAGCTGTCAGGAGAAAGACAAACTCAGGTTTAGAAGCGGTTCCCCTCCAGTTTTATTTCTTCCTCTAACCTCAGACTGTTCTCCACCTCCCAACTCAGCAACTACCAGTTCTATCTTCATTAGTCTCATAGTCACCCCTTCTCCCCAGCCCCCAAACCTCTTAGCACCAAATCGGCTTTTGCCCAAGTAAAATCAAATTTGAATGAACAGAAAAGGAATCCTGAGTGGAAAATGACAACACTCAGCGTTAGTCAAAGGTGAGAACTTAGGGTAAGATATGCTTAGTGAAAAAAATGGGCTTGGAGCAAGTTTTCTGGCTAACTTTGGGCATAGGAACTCCACAACTGACCTTTTAGAATTACGAAGTAAGGTGCCTCCAGGCACTTGGAAGTAAAGCCTTCTACACTCACTGCCACAAGCTACTCTAGTCCCCTACAAACACAACCAGGGCTCCCGCTGGTTTCTCTGGGATCAGCTATGACTTCCCTGGTGTGGTTTAACCCAACTTTACAATTCACAAAAAAATAACACCCACAATTGCCAGAGACAGCTGATGGTATTAGAGCAATGCAGGACCAAAGTTTCCTGATTCCTTAATTATTTTATTTTATTAATTATTTTATTTTATTTTATTTTTTGTACCGGGATTGAACTTAGGACCTCGCACTTGCCAGGCAGGCGCTTTGCCACTGAGCTATATCCCCAGCCTTGAGATCAATTCTTTAATCCACCAGTTCAACAGCACCACTCCTACCTTGATCCCTATTCCCCATGATCAGCCAAGATCAGGAGTGAATAACTTGGGGTGGCGGAAACCTAGGGAAAGCCTCGTGTCACTTACTGAACCCGCTTGCTGTTCAACACTCAATACAACCTGGCAATGACAGAAATTCTGCGACCTTGAGTCCCTCCCCAAAAGCACTGGGAAAGGCGCAGAGTCCAGCACGTACGTGGCGGCGGGCTCCCCGGCCAGGGCGTCGCGGGCCAGGCTCTGGCAGGCGCGCTCGCAGGTCTCCAGCGCCGCGGGGAAGTCTAGGTGCACCACCAGGAGGTCGGCCGCCTCCTCCAACAGGTGCACCACTGGGGACGCCGCCGCGGCTGGGCGCGCCGGCTCGCTACTCCGCAGGGGCCCCCCAAGCCCCTTCAGCGGGCCCGCCGAGATTGCGGCGTCACTCTTCATGGCGCCAGATGTCCCGAATCAGCCTGGGAGAGGACAGAGTTCTCGTACCCTGCCCACGACCCTCCCCGAGATCGATTCCCGGAGAAGGAAAGGGAAAGAGCAAAGGCTGGACTCGCCAATAGCCTTCACCGGGAAACGGGTCTATCCGTCGGATTTGCAGTATTCCTCATCCGTAGAGTACCTCACGTTGGTTTCTGTGGCCCACGGCACGCGCCAGAACCACGTTAGTTCCAAGAGCCGCGTTCCCGGTTCCTTTAGCAACCCAAACTCTGAGCATGGACGCCGCCATCTTGGATGCTCTCCGTGCCGGACAACACGCCATACCGGTACGCGGGATTCTGGGAGTTGTATTTCCCAACTCTCGACTCCGTGGAGCTCTAGGAGCAAAGGGGAGAGCTTGGACTACAACCCCCAGCATGCCACGCGCCAGAAACTGTCACCGACTGCGGGGCGGGGGAAAGCACTAGCCCGCCAGCTTAAGGATAGAAGGACGCTTAATGAAACCTCTGCTGAAATTCCAGTAGCGAAGGTGGTGCTCCCTGCGCGCTTCTAATTCTGAGCTTCTGCAGAGGTGGCAGTTAAGAATCAGAAGAGAAGATCAGGCAGGGCACTAAAAGGAGACCTAAGCGCCGACCACATTTCCCGCGTCTGTTCCGCAGGCGCGCATTTGCACACAGTGTTTAAAGGGCCTGACACTGCTAAGAGCATCGTGAGCACTCTTAGTCAATTCTGTTACCCGATTTTACAAGCAGGGAAGTTGGTGCTTATTTAATAATAGGAGCTTAATTAAATAATTTGCCGAAGGCAACACAACTAGTAAGTGACAAAAACGCAGTCAAAACAACATACTCTTGGTTCAAAAGCAAACATTATTTAACTACTATTGTATTGAGCTGGACAGAATTTAAAACTATGCTTTGTATTCAGGCGATGCACAGCCATCGCACAATAAAGAGAAGTTTTCTTTGAACCTTTATATAAAACTGTAACCAGCTGTGGTAGCATGCACCTGTGATCCCAGTACCCAGGAGGCTGAAACAGGAGGACCACCATGAGTTCAAGGCCAGCCTGGACTACATAGTGAATTCAAGGTCAGCCTGAACTACATAGCAAGACCACAAGACTTTGCCTTAAAAATAAATAAATAAATAAAAATAAAAGATTGTGAAAAAGTCATTCATAAAAAGCAATAAAGTACTGGGATCAGATCAGGTATTTGATACATTGCAGCTGTATAATTTTATGTAGATACGTAAATTACACTTATAATCTGTGCTTCACCCAGGCTGTGCCAAGCCCCCACATTTACTCTAAGGCCTATTGATTTATATAGTCTCTCCCCAATTTCCTGCATTCTGAACTCTCCAAAGCTTCCCTAAAGTCACTGATCCCCTAGACAAGGCAGGTAGTGGGCAAATGCCTGCTCTCAGCAAGTATCCCCTTCCTTTGTCACTGGGCATAAAACCTCACTGTCTTCCAGGCTTCTAACTCTACAGAAAGTTCTCACAAAAAGCTCAGGCAGAAACATTAAGTCTATCAGGCTGAGAAAAAATAAGCATGGATCCTGCAGCCATCTAAAGTGTTAAAGCCAGGGTTTCATTTATTCCACAAATATTTTTCAAATAGCTCCAAAGTGTGGGCACTGTTCTCTGCTCTAAGGATCCCACAGTGAACAAAAGAGACGGCCATGTCTGCTTTCATGAGCTTATGTCATAGTGGAAGGAAACAGATAGTAAACAGTAAGCTGAGGGAGCTGAGGGCATAGCTTACTTGTAGAGCACATGCCTAGAATGCATGAAGTCCTGAGTTCAATCCTCAACCAAAAAAAACAAAGAAAAGAAAAGGCAAAAAAAAAAAAAAAAAAAAAAAAAAAAAAAAAAAAAAAAAAAAAAAAAAAAAAAAAAGGAAGCAAGCAAAATAAATTCAGTAGCATGTCAGGTAGTAACACATGGTAAGGCAAAATAAAATGGAGAGAGCTTAGGAGTGACAATCCTAGGGAGGTAGGATTAGTATCTGGTTTTTGTTTTTGTTTTTTGTTTTTTGTCTTTTTGAGCCAAGGTCTTGCTATGTGATTCAGGCTGGCCTTGGGCTCACTTTGTAGCCCAGGCTGGTCTGGAACTTGCAACAATCCTCCTGCCCGAGGGCCTCCTGAGTACTGGGATTACAGGAGTGCACCACCACACCCTGCTAATATCTGTGTTTAACTTTTTTCTAACAGAAAATTCAAGGGTGGGGGACAGGGCAGAGATAAAATGTGGCCCACAGGTTCAGTGCTAGTCTCTGTCATTGGAGTCGTTATTCACATTGGAACATCTCCCTTGAGACTGATGTATTCTTGGTGTCATTGTGAGAAATTCCTGCTAAGTCCCTTTTCCTCACCATGCAATATTTATTCCCCCACTGCATACTCCAGAAGCAAAGCGACAATGCCTGAAAAGTATGAGTCTTTCTCATGTGGCTTCAGCACCTCCTCAAATTTAACTTGGTCATTAGTCATAACATTTTTATCAGGCTACACACATAAAATCTTTCTCAGAACAAAGCTTAAAAGTTTGTGCTGAAAAATCACAGAAAGGGTAACAGCAGCAAAATATAGAACTGTATTGACCAGGACACCCACATTCCCCCTACTTACGCACAGCGTGCCTCTAAATTATTGCTGCCTGGAAGCCCGCTTCCCTAGTGAATGCCTAGCAAAATTCACGCTATGCACAATTTTTCCTGTAGATGGCAGCACAGCCTTAAAGGAAGCAGCTTTCCCAGAAACTTGCCTGTTTAGCGAGGAGGCACCCAGAATGAGGGTAAGACAGTTTAATGTAGGAGGGGCGCATGCTAAAAATCATATAAAAATAAGATTGGGTTCTATTTTTCAATTTCACTGAATTTTCAACTATATATGCAACTATATATGAAAGGCCTGTATGTAACCACCTAATCTTTGGCACAGTCATGCCCACAAACTGATTTTTCAGACATAAAGATACACCCTCCATCTCTGAGGGTATCCACAAGTTCTCAAACTGAGCCCCAGGATTCCTAAATGGAATCTGAGCCCCTCTATTTGTGGGAGAGCACACAGGTATTATTCTGTATCCCAATGCACCAGCCTTATTCCTGACTAATGCAAGCTGGGGAACCACCTGTCTTCCTCCCATTTTCTCATCCTTGGGACAGAGCAAGGAGTGGAAATAAGGATCCTTCTTCTCAGTCGATAGGGTCTGGGCTTCATCCATATCTACACTATTGGGATTGTTTTGCTGTGGGAAAACCAGCAGAGCAAAGGAAGCATCAGTGTCTCCACTATGATCTATTCCCCAACCCCTGCTGAACCTCTGGAGCTTGATACCCTTCCTTCCTCCCATTTGGCAGAATGCTCAGCATGCCTCCTTCATCTGCAGATGTGGACTTGCTTGACCTACTGTAGTAGAAAAAGCTGGGCATGGTGGTGCATACCCGTAATCCCAATACTCAGGAGGCTGAGGCAGAGGGATTGCTGTCAGTTCGAGGCCAGCCTGGGCTGCAAAATGAGTTCAAGGCCAGCCTGAACTGCATGGCAAGGCCCTGTTTCAAAAAGACAAAAAAAGAAAGAAAAAAGAAAGAAAGAAAAATCACACGACGAAGAAGATGTGAGACAACAGAATCCTGAATCCTACTGTGAGGAAGCCAAAGGCTCTCAAAGTACGCACCCATGCTGGGCGTGGTGGCACACACCTATAATCCTAGTACTCAAGAGGCTGAGGCAGGAGGATCACTTAGATTTCAAGGCCAGCCTGGGTTACATAAGTAAGTTCAAGACCAGCCTGAACTACATAAAGAGGCCTTGTTTCAAAACAAACAAACAAACAAACAGACAAAAATTACCCACCAACTTCTCTGCCTCAGATTTTGTTTTTGTACTAAAGATTAAACCTGGGAACACTGAGCGGCATCCTCAGCACTTTTGTATTTTATTTTGAGACAGGGTCTTGCTAAATTGCCAGGTCATGCTGGCCTAGAATTTATGATCCTGCCTTAATCTCCTGCACAACTGGCATGCACTGCCACACCCAGTTGACCTCTGTCTTATCTGAGGACACTGATACCCGTCTGCCACAAACACAGTCTGATACCAGGCTGCAAGTGTCAGAAGAGAAGCTCTGATAGCCCACTGAACCCCTTAAATCTCCGGAACTATTCAGGCTGAAATAAAGTGTACTAGGTCCAGGGATGATAAGTGGCAGGAAGAATCTTTCTCTACCTTCATATTTAGTAATCTTACTTCCTGACCTGGAATCCAACTCAATTCCTCCATAGATACATGCCTGTATCTATGATCAACCTGGACTTTCCTGTCCCCAAAACATACACAGCTGCTCTCTCGGATCTGTCCCAGCTGGCCAGAGGCCAGAGCCCTCAGGAAGGGACATCTGTAGCAACACTGCAGGCAATACATCATGCAAAATGAGGACTTTTGGCCAGAGACAGCCCAAGGAGGTGAGTGTAGGGGAGGCAGAGAGATGTTTCCTGGGGTGGCCAAGGGGTGTGCCTCTCTGGCTCCAGACCTTCGTCAGTTACTTGGCATTTTTATGGCTCTTTTAAAACCCTGGACTCTGAGTCCAGGGTACACACATTGCTTCCTGTTTTCTTCTCTCCATACAGATGCAGCAGAACTCCACTTCTGTGTCTGAGAAGTAATCATTCTAGTCATGATCAAGCCCTATTTTACAGCATGGCGTTGACTGCCTGCTTAGTGCCCTTTTGAGTACTGTACAGTTAACTCATTTCAGTCCTCCACCATTTTATGATAACAGTGCTGGGATCCTTTCTTGTAGATGAAGAAACCGAGATGCACAGAGGTTAGGTAGCTTGCTCAAGGTCACACCACATGTGCATAGCAAGGGAGGACTAAAAACTAGGCATTGGGGCCCAGAGACTTTTATCCTTATCTAGGACATACATACTGCCTGTGTAAGTTACTTTCATTTGTCCTATGTGAACTTGTCATAAAACCTGTGGGCAAGGCAGCATTCTTATTGTAATTATTATTATCCCCATTGATGGGAAACTAAAGCTCAGAAACTCTGCTCAAGCTCAAACCACATGATTTAAATGGCAAAGCTGAGCCACAGCTGGAACGTTCTCACAGGCCCCGTGCTTGGGAGCTACTTGAGCCCCAGGGAGCAAACAAACCACCACAAAAATCAGTCCTGACAGTGGTAAAAGTGCTTACCTGGCATACGTAAGGCCTGGGTTCTAGCCTCAGTACTACAGCAAGCAAACGGACAGAAAAACCAAAAGAGCCGTTCATCACTCCTCTTCATCCACCCTGCAGGTGACTGGAGACGTCCTTCTAGCCAGCCCTTTCCTCACCCACGCCGGGTGTCAGAGTATTTATCCACAGAAGGTGGAGCAAACCCTCCAAAGACCAGGCTGCTGTTCAGAATGAAGGAATGGTTGCTCTCAGGGAACAGATAATTCAGCTGCGGCTGTGTCACAGGGTATGGAGATGCTTTCTCTCCTCTCATGTCTCTCTGGATCCCACCTAACTCGACAAGATCATCGCTTCCATCAGACTCACATTTGTGCTGTACTCTTTTGGGCCTCTCTTGTGGGTCCTTTTTTTTATGTTAATAATATATTTTATTTTATTTATTTTTATTTTTTTAGAGTGGTTTCTGTGTCTTCTTTTTTTAAAATTATTATTTTAAACAGGAGAAAAATAAGAAATTAAAGTAAAACAGAATTTCACAACAGGTCAATAGGAAAGTAACAATAATCAACACATTGCATATTGTTATATTCACAGCAGTTGTTTAGGGTATAAGATATAGACATGAAACATTGTCCAGAAAATTATTAGGATAAAACTTTCCCCTTAGTGAATCAAGAGAAAACAGTTATATGACTATCTTTTTTTGTTGTTATGACTGTGCTATTATTTTCAAAAAAAATTCACATTAAAAATGAAATCTGAAAATGATCCTGTGAAAATTACTTTTCACTCAAAATCCTTTTTTCTTTAACTATCTTACCTAATTTTTTTATATACATAGATTTTCTTTCAGTTCATCACATAAGTTCAACAATGTGATGGTTACATGTGTGTGACTTATTTAGCTCACCGAGAGGTCTTTTTTGTGTGTGTGTGGCACTGGGGATCGAACTCACAACCTTGTGCCTACCAGATAGGTGCGTAAGCCACTGAACCAAACTCTCGGCCCTAGTTTTTTGAGACAGGGTCGCACTATGTAGCTTAGGCTGGCCTTGCATTCACGTTGTAGCCCAAGCCAACCTTGACCTCACAACGCTCCTCCTACCTTAGCCTCCCAAGTGGTGGGATTAAAGGCATGCGCCACCACTCCAGACTTTGAGAAGTATGTTTTCAAAGCGCATCCATTTAAGAGTGAAAATGTCTAGTTTATCATTCTTTATAGCTGAGTAGTATTCCTGAGTCCTTTTCAATTTCCATGTTTCTTTTCTTTGTGTTGTTCCCCTATTGGGCCGCACCCTTGCTGAGGATGGGAACAGGGTCCTACTCGTTTCTGGGTCCCTAAGCTTGCCAGTGTGGTGCGAAGCCACAGACACACAACGCTCCAGAGGGCCCCTCTCCTGGACAGTTCTGCACATCCGGGTGCCATGGTGGAGGGCCCCAGGGAAACTGTTGGGACACACAGGCCCCACCCAGCCGCTGGGCAGAGAGAAATGCTTAGAGATGTTTCTGAGTGATGGCACCGCAGCCTGCCTTCTTAACTAGTGGTTTGTGAAGTCCTGTCTAGGGTGTTCCTCCTTGGTGCCTAGGATATAACCTAATCAACCGAGTCATGCTGAGTCAGAGAATCTTGAAGTTGGGAGCAACCTTCTCATACTACAGTTCGGGAAACCGAGACCCCACTCCACGGCTGATGCTGCATTAGAGTGAGAATGACACCACAAGGAACACTAAAAATTAGTATAGTAAGGGAAACGGATGTCTAAACATATTTTTTTAACCAATGACGATTCAGTTCATTTTTTAAAAAAACGAAGGGATGCTCAGCTTAGCTCCTATCTGCTTGGTGCGGTAAAGATCTTCCCTGCAGTCAGTCCTGGAAAGTCAGGCTTGCTGGGGTGGGCGCTGTACAGGTCCAGAGGCGCTGAGCTCCCAGACTTGTGCTGCGCCAGCACTCGCAAGGCCAAGCATGGAGCCCTGTCCTCCCCCACCCCACAGCAGCGTGGGCTTGGAGCCTGAGTCTTTCCTGGCGATGTTGTCAGTTGTTTGCGGCCACACTTAGAGCCTGTCTGTCACCCCAGTCCTGTCTCTTGTCCCCAGCAGGGCGGGGATGGCCGCCTCCCAGCACGCAGAGACTTGCATGTGGAAAGTTCTCTGGAGAGAGGATTATCAGGCCCGGGAGGGTGTTCTACTGCCACCATCCCTTCCATTTTGTGTCCTGCTGAGAAACATTTTGCTCCTCATGCATCTGGTTCTAAAACGTTGCAGGACCGTAGCAGTGTATTACAGACAAGCTCACCACACCCTTGCCCTAATCCTTCCTGACAAAAGGTGATTACCGGGGCAGTGGGAATGGCAGAAGAACTCAGCATTCTCCTCTCCAACAGCCAGAATCTAGGGGACCAGAAAGAATAGAGGTGGAAAAACAGGACTCCTATGTTACCATAGCAAACAAGGAAACTCATGTGTCCGCAGTCTGTGATTGAAACCACCATGTTATTACCGCCCACGGAACAAACAGAGATGAAAGGGCGTTTCTCTCTTCCTCTCTTTCCAGGGCTCTTTCAAAGAGACTTTATTTTCCTGCTGACTTTTTACCATGAACGGCTTCTTGTTCCCAGAAACTCCATTTTCCATACCTAAGAAAACATTCTGTGGACCTAGAACCTAAATGAACAGTCACTGAGTCCTTCCAATGGTTTATCGCCTGGGGTCTGAATATCAAGAACATCTTTTCTTTTTCTTTTTAGTCCTGAGGATTGAACTCAGGAACTTTGCATTGAGCTACATCCTCGATCTTTTTTGTTTTAATTGTGAGGCAGGGTCTTCCCCAGTCACCTGGTTGCCTAGGCTGGACTCAAACTTGTGCTCCTGCTTCAGCCTCCTAGAGTGCTGGGATTACAGCTGTGTGCCACCATGACCAAAAATATCTGCTGTCTTTTGTCTTTTCATTTTGTTTTTGTTAAAATGACACATACTCAGAGTAAAAATGATTCAAACAACACACACACACAAATCTATGAGGGGCCTAAGAATCTGAAATCCCACCATTCAAAATAGCAACTTTTGACATTCTGATGAACTTGTTTCCATAAAGAGTTTGTTATGCTGCTCTGTAACCTGATTTATCTATTCACAGTATGTCATGGGAGTCCTTTTTATTATTCTGTTGGAATATTTGTATTACCCATTACCTAAGGCAAGAAATCAGAAATCCTACCAGTATAACAATTTGACATTAATAGTTCTTTGTAGCAAACAAACCAAAACAAAACAAAACAAAAAAACAACTGTGCATCTTAGACCCCATGTAATCCCAAAGCTGGCGGGACAACCCTGGGACTTTTATCTTTCTTTGTGTGTTTAATGTAAACTTCTCTCTCATTTGTGCAGTACTTTACAACTTAAAGAGCATTTTCATATTATTTTATTTGATTGTCACCAAGATAATTGAATGAGGTACATATTCAAAATCACCATAACCACACTGGTTGTGAAATGAGTGTGTGCCAAGTTCTGTACTGGATCCATTGCACGACTGTCTTATTTAAACCTCATTCCCCCACCCCCACCCCATCTTTTTGAGACAGGATCTCACTCTGCAGTTCAAGCTGGCCTCGCATTCACAGTAATCCTCCTGCCTCAGCCTCCCAAGTGCTGGAATTACAGGTGTGTACCACCATGCCCAGGCCATACCTCATTTTAAAGGTAGCATAACTCGGGTTTAGTCAGCAATTCGATCGGATTTCTACAGCTGACCCAAGTGGGAGTCTAATTCAGGTGTGTGGCTAGAAGTCCCTATTATTAGCTGGATGGGATGGCACAACCCTGTATTCCTGTAACCGTACCATTTTGGCAGACTGAGGCAGGAGGATCACAAGTTTGAAACTAGCTGGGCAATTTAGTAATTTAACAAGACTCTTCTCAAAAAAAAAAAATAATAGCTGGACATGGTGGTGCACACCTGTGATTCTAGCACTCAGGAAGCTGAGGCAGAAGGATTGCTGCAAGTTCAAGGCCAGCCTGAGCTACAAAGTGAGTTCAAGGGCAGACTGAACTGTATAATGAAATCCTGTCTCAAAAAGACAAATATAATACTAAGAAGAAGAAGAAAAAGGAATGGGCTGGGAATGTAGCTCAGTACAAAGGCCCTGAGTTCAATTCCTAGTACATTAAAAAAAAAAAAAGTTCTCTGTTTTTAACTCCTGCATCATATTGCCTCTTGCAACAAGTAATCTTTGTACAGGACTTCACAAAACACTACCCTGTATTGTGTCTCAATTTGGGCTTTTTTTTGTTTTTTGAGACTGGCTCTTGTTAGGCAGTTCAGTTTTGCAGCATCGGGGATCAAACTCACAATCTCATGACTGCCAGACAGGCACTTAAGCCACTGAACCAAACTCCCAGCTCTGTTTTTTTGAGAAAGGGTTGCACTACGTAGCTCAGGCTGGTCTTGTGCTCACATTGTAGCCCAAGCTGGCCTCGAACTCACAACGCTCCTCCTACCTCAGCCTCCCGAGTTCTGGGATTAAAGGCATGCACCACAGGCAGTTCAGTTCTTGAACTCGCTGTGCAGTCCAGACTGGCCTCCAATTTGTGGCAGTCTTCCTGCCTCAGCCTCCCGAGTGATGGGATTTGATCTCAGTTTTATAGAAAAAGAAACTAGCGATGTTAAATGATTTGTTGCAGTCTCAGAGCCAGGAGTCTAACCATTCTGATCCTGGTTCTGTCTGCTGCAGTCTCTGCGGTCTGTACTAGCCCCAGTCTTCCAATTAAAGGCTCTTGATGTCTAAATGCTCAAGTCTTCAGAGTGGGGAGTTCTTCTTAAGATCTTTCAAAAATCCTTTCTTCGGCAGTGAAATTGGCCTCTTCCATAGAGGCTGAGCTCTTCATCACATTGTGCATAGCTGGGAGAAGGAGGTGAAGTTCATGGCACTCAAATCAGATCCAAATCACCCCCTTTGTCAGGAGTTTCTTGTACTTTTGCCATAGGAAGAGTTAGTCTGTCTTGTTCTTTTTCTTTCTGAAAGGCAGGAGAGTGTGCTTATTTTTGAGGAGACAAAACTGGAGATGATGAAAGAAAATAGAATCAGATACAGAAAAACCATTTAAACACAGGCAAATGGAAAAAACAAGGAATTAAAACACATCTTTTGGATGTATAGGCAAAGAGTTGGTTTATGAAAACCATTAGACAATCAAAACTAATATTTCCCCCTTTAGTGATAACAGTCTTTATTTATAAAGGACTCCTTGCTGGAATGAGTTCAAAGCATATAATGGATGTTAGCTCATTACCCCACCCACAAGTCTGGCAGCTAGGGAAGGAGAGAGGTAATCATTCCCATTTTCCAGGTTGGGAGACTGAGGCATGGTGTCTTGCTCTAAACCAGAGCTGAAGATAGAAGGCAAACCTCCTGCTAGCTCCCTTCCTCCCACTGTGTACAGGTTTCCTGCTTGCAGATGTCCTAAGAAAGGACAGCCCACTTGCCGCTCACAGAAAAGCAGCCGTCACCCATGGGGAACTACAGCTCCCAGCAGACACGAGGGAGTCAGGCCATGCCCCAAGGGCCCATTCCAGATTCCCAAATATGGAGATGGACTGGCTCTTGGAACAGAGACAGAATGCTCACCCTTGAGAGAGAGAGAGAGAGAGAGAGGGAGGATGAGGTAAGTTTGAAATATTTAACTCTATCACCTAAATATCTGCCCAGTCTTTGAACTGCAGCCGCCTAGCCCCTGAAGTCCTGATCTTTTAATAAATGTCACTAGAAAATCTCACTTTTTAAGGTCAAGCGATTAGTTCAACTGAACACAGTTTTCTCCTAGCATGAGGTGCGTGACAACAGGGCAGCTGCAGTCCCGAGAGGCCAGTTGCCCTTTTCCCCTAAGTCTAAGCAGCTCACAAAGTGATGGAGGTGACAGGAAGAAGCCTGGCTGTAGAATGGCTCACAGCGCAGGGAGCGCTCCAGAGGCCGGGCCGGTGCAGCTGCTGAGGCAAAGGGCAGCAGCCCTGGGAGGATGACGGTTACTATCTCCCTGCCTCAGAGGCTGTTGAGCCTGCCTGGTGGGAAAGACATGAAAGAATTTCCACCAGTCCTATCTTCATTCTGTCAACAAAAATCAATGAAAGCATCACACTGGAGGCACTGGGCTAGGCGCTCAGGGAGATGCGAACCGAACCAAAGCCAGATCTCTGCCCTTAGGAACTTTACGATGCGGGAGAGGGCAGAGTGAAGAAGACAGGCAGGCTGAGGCAGGATGCTACGAGTGCTTTTCATTCACTGTTCACTGACTGTATGCCCACCACATGCCTGGCACTGTTCTGAGCCTGTTGGGACGGGACAATGGTGTGCCAAAAGAAAAATCTTCTGCCCTCCTAGATGTTGCTTTCTGGTAGTCCTGATGTCGGGGAGAGGGGTCTGAGCAGCAGGAATAGTTGGGGTGCAGAGGCATGAGGTGGATGTGAGTTCAGTGGGTCTGAGAGTAAAGGCAGAGCAGCCGGAGGGCAGAGCACGGGGCGAGGTCAGTAGGAGTCGAAGCGAAGCCAAAGCAAGAGGCCAAGGCTGTGGTCAAATGGCACAGGGCCTCGGAAGGATTAGAAGAATGAATTTCACTCTCACCATAATGGGAAGCCATGGTTTCTAAGCAGGGGTTTGGAGTGATCTGGACCAGAGGATTTCAGAGGATGGGGGAGAGGCATTACAGAGCTGGGGCGGCAAGGAAGGCCTCCTAGTAGAAGGGGTGATCAGATAAGCTTTCTGATGTGGAGAGAAGGCACCGCAGGCAGGACGGACCTCAGAAGCAAGGCGTGCAGTCAGGATGGCACATGGGAGGTCTCTGTCCTCCACCTGCCCATACGTGCACTCATGGTGGGGATGGTGGGTGTGGTGGATGGTGAGTTTGGAGAGAGGGCTGGGACAATTTCGGAGGCTCTGTGTCAGAACCTCAGGCCAGTGTGAATACAGAGACTTGAATGCACAGAGGCATTTTTCACAGTCTGAGAACTCAGAGTCCACCAGGAGGCCAACACTGTCCCCTAAAAGACTGGTTGCTTTGAAGGCTTTTGAGTCCTACATTGTAATCAAGAGGACCAGATTGCACAACTCTGAAGGACACCATTTACTTTGTCTAGTATGGGAAAAGCACCTAGTGTGTGACATAACCTGTAAGACAAATGGTCCTCCTTGGAGCTGTGCCAAGCACAGGGCCTGGCTGACATTTTCGAGGACCAAGTGACCTATCCAAGAGACCTACCCACAGCCATGCCCCATCCCAATGGCCACACACCTCTGCCCACCTGCCGTCTCCTCCCCTGCCTCTGCCTCTGCTCCAAGGCCTGCAGCCTGTTCCCGAGCCTGGGCTCTGAGAGACGATGCATCTGGGAGGAGTGCAGGCGTCCACTGCCTGTTGGTGGGCACAGCCAGGAAGACTCCCGCAGGGACACAGGCTTGTCCCTGCTCTGGAAGCAGCTCACCCATCACCGCAGGGGTCCAGTTCCTGGCTGCCTGCCTGGTCTTATTTCTCAACACCATCTCCCTCCTCCATGGCTCCAGGAAAGAACCCCACTTTGCCATTTTCCTGGCCCATTCTGTTCTCTCTGAGCCTGGGACTCTGGATAAACAACTTTCTCAGAAGACTCCTCTCCATCCTGGAATGGTGAATCCTCCTGACTTCTGCCCATCTATCGCCTCTTCTGGGAAGATTTCCCTGAACTCTCCTCTGTCAGATGCATTTAGAGCTCCTGGTGTGTAGTCCGGTGTTTACTGTATGCTTATATTTACCTGTGTTGCTGACTACCCATGTGCGGAAGCGAATTCCCACTAAACCACTAACTCCTGGGGACCTCAGCTGTGCGCTTTATTTTTTTAAAGACAGGGTCTCACTGTGTAGTTCAGGCTGGCCTTGAACTCACAGTGATCCTCCTGCCTCAGCCTCCCAAATGCTGGAATTATAGGCATGTGCCACCATGCCCATGTGCACTTTATTTCTCCGTTTTAATGCCTTTTTTCTTATTTCTTGTTCTTTTTCTTTTTGTGTATCTGTGTTTGTTTTGAGACAGCATCTTGCTGTGTACTTCACACTTGCCTCAAACACTATGTAGCCCAGGATGGCCTTGAATTTGAGATGATCTGCCTGCCTTAGCCTCTTGAATGCTGGGATTACAGGCATACACCACCACATCTGATCCTGTTTCCAACTCCTAATTCATAGGGTGTCAGTCTATGGATATTTGTTGAATAAATAGATAATTAGAACTCCTTGGCCTAATGAGTAACCAAGTCTCTATCAGGAAGGTAAAATAAAAGACATTGGTCTCAATTTTCCAAGCCAACTTGTCTCACGTGAAACATCACTTCCTGAAAGACCCAGGCTCTCAAGCCTCTTTCTGCCTCTCTCAGTCCCACCTAGTCTTCATCCCCCCCACCTCACCACCCTTCACCCCAAGGCTCCCTCTGGGTACTTGTTTGGCTAAGAAAACACTGAGGTCTCTCTGGATTGCCAAAAAAGAGCACATGGTGGCCTTGGATACAGCCTTTTCTCCTCCTCCTCCTCCTCCTCTTCCTCC